>MU227776.1:1113000-1124181 GCA_018584345.1 Thuja plicata
ATTTGAGGTTAATTCCAAAACTGGGGTTTGACCAAGGCAAACCCCTCCCCCACAACAAAAAATCTCCTTTTTCTTGTAGGTACAGGTACAAAATAGTGGATTTGAACCCAGATTTGGATACCCTTTTTGGCAAACTTTCAGGATCCGCAAACAAAGTCACTTTCAGATCTATATAGGTCAGGGTCGACATTATTGGGTCAGGGTTGACATTTGTGGGTCAAGGTTGACCTTTTTCATAAGACGACATTGAAATGGAAAATGATTTCTGGGTTTTGTTCGTCTCTACATTTCGGTTCAGTATCAACTGTCAATTTTTCCAGAAACAGTCTACAGACATCAGAAAACAACATTCTTTGATCTGCAATATTTCAAGGTTAGTGCATTTCTCCTATCTCTTCAATTACTATCATATATCATTTCTATACATATAATTAACATAATTTAAGATATCTACTTTATTACTCTCCTTTCTAAATAGTTGATTCATTTGTGCATTAACCCTTCTCTTGGGTTGATCAACTTGGATCTCCCATTTGTGCATTTGAGGACAAAAAGGGAACATCTTATCTTCTCCTTAATCACAATTGCAATACTTCATTAATACAATTCAATTAAGGTTAAGGGATTCAATACATTCTAAGAAAATCAATCTATTATTCTTTATACATTATATCTTCTTAATAAACACATCTAATTTCATCCCCCTTTACATTTTTGTAAGATAGAATATTCAATCTCTTTACATTTTAAACACTTAACATCCATCAAATAAACCCCCCAACACATACATACACACACACACACACACACACACACACACACACACAGATATATATATATATATATATATATATATATATATATATATATATATCTACCCACATATTTTATCTTACAAATATGATGAGATCAAGGTATTTCGAGTCTGAGGTTTTGAACTAACAATGTTTTTGACAATAATCGTGCTTTACAGAGAAAGAGTAATCTTTAATGTTTAGCTATTCACACAATGTTCTTTGCATTTTCCTGGGATAGACACTAGTTTTGGACACCAAATGAAGAATTCTTCCAAGGTTTTAGGTCAAAATAGGAATATAGTATCTCTGGTCAATTGCGGTACAATTTCACCGATTGCGGTAAAATAACTAGTCAATTGTGGTAGTTTATCACCGATTGCGGTAATAAACACGATGATTACGGCAATAAACAAGTCTAATGTGGCAAACTTCCTTCAATTGTGGCACAATGTGGGCAACTGCGGTAAATGAGGGACAGTCTAAAAGAAGACTAGAGGATAAGTATCACTGCTTGATAATTTTGAATTTTCTAGAACAATGCTTCTGATTTGCAAGATAGTTGACGTTGACAACCCTAGACTTTAACACGTTTGACTCATTTTGACAGTTTGGATGTTTTGTTTTGCATTTTTAGAAACTGATCAAAGGAACAAGCATAATAGACACTATGTTTTGAAAAAAAGAAGACTAAAATTGTGTATGTTCTACAACTTTTTCAAGTTGCAAGGTTATCACGAGGTCTCAACATTGAACAATCAGATTAATCTAGTTCAATGGCTTAAGAATACAATGTTATAGGCCCAATGCTTGAATGTCCGTTAGCTCACACAAAAATTTTCACGCTACTAGGACATGAAGGTTCATAACGTAGGTGCCTATGTTTTTGTTGTTTCCAGGTATTGTTGCTTTGGAGTGAAGATCTCTTTCACTACACAAATACCGTGGGACACATATGTTGGGAAGCTTGGGGGGAAATTCTGCAACCCCTTGCACTATAATAAGGTACCTGTTTGGAGGTAAAACAAGTGGCCTCTAATTAATCAAGGTTGTAGTAAGGGTTTGTGGCGTCTCTACAATCGGTTTGTACGTGCCTGACTCACTTAAGAGCCTAGTTGACCACGCTGGCTCCTTAGGGATATTCACCCGATCCAGACTATTATCAACATGACTCGCCTGAGCTTGGCTAGATAAGATATAATTTTGGTTCACACCTTGTTTATATATCGATCAGAAGGATTACTGGTTTAAGGTTGTCCTTCGAGGAAGAAATGCATTCCCCGGATAGGCCTTTCTAAAAAAGTAAAGGTTTGTAATCTAACAGTTTGTGCAAGTGCACCCAAAACTCAAGACACAAGGTAAATTGATTAAGCTCCAAATTTTAAAGTGTGAACTAAGCTACACCACCATACAAGCACCAATGTTCAATTTTAAGCCCAAAAGTAGGTGTTGATTGCTTGTTCAATTTTAATGCACCAAACTGAGAGATTTTTTGCCTTTTTTTTGTTTTAATCCTCATGTCAATTTTAATCCCAAATCCAAAATATAAGATGTGATATGTTTTGCAAGCACTGTTCTTTTTAAACCCAAATCGACAAATGAATTCCTTTTAGTTAGCTTTGTTTAAACAGGTTAGTACCAAAAAGGATTATTTTCAAAATGAGAATATATGTAACTTTGAAATAATGAATGATGCTTACCAAAACTTACCCTTCTCTGTCCTCGGTGATTTGGTCCAATCCTACACAGAAACCAAAAAAAGGTCAGATTAGAAATAGATGGGCAAAAGATTTGGATTTGATATTGCAATATTTCTACGATTGCGGCAAACTTCTGGCGACTGCGGTAAACTTCTATCAATTTGCGGTGAAGCACTGGCAACTGCAGCGAAATGTTGTTGATTGCGGCACAGATTGCGCAACTATGGCAAAATTCATTCAATTGCGGCACAGATCAGACAATTGCGGCAAAGTACCCAAAGAATGAAGACAGAAATAGATAGAAAATATTGTGAAATCCTGCAATCAATTGCGGTATTAAACTAGTCGATTGTGGCACAGTTTTGTCGATTGCGGTAAAATACCAGCAACTGCAAAATAATACAAATGTCAATGAAAAGTTAGATTTTTAAATTTATGACCGTACGACTGTGGTTGATCAATCTGGTTCTTCATTTGCAAGAGATATTTGGACTGTTTATTCACGTCGGGCTCACCAAAATGTACGGCTCTCTTCTTCGTGATCCATGGGTTTCCCAAGCTTTCCAAAGGCAAGGGTCAATAGCAAAGGTTTCACAATTGATACAAATCAAATACACAATACCACTAAAATGAATAACAATGAAACGTAATCAATAAAATGTACAAGCAAGAGAAAGAAAAATAAATAAATGCAAACCCCACGATGCTTGAAGCTTCTATTGTTTCTCTCTACTCCTTCTGAAACGCTATTCTTGATGCTCAGTATTGGCGGGGCAGCGTCTATGACTTGAGAAGTGTCGAGAATTTTGCTAATTTAAATGGGTGTGTGATCGTAAGATGGCTTGAATGCTAGAACCAAACTGACGGAGTAATGGCGCATGAGAGCTTGAAATCCTGGATCCTCCAAATGGTTATGAAGGGTTTATTATATAGGATTTGGTGATGATATGAACGGTTGAGATCAATCCCAGAGATAGGGAGATGAATGGTTGAGATTAAAAAGAACTGGAGAAGCCATCAGTAAACTCCACCTCTTCATTCGGTAAAGAGGAGATAGAGTTTGGTTGACTGAAGAGCTAATTATGAGTTACCTTTTTGAACTGAAGAGGTGGGTGGAGTTACCCATGTGGACTGGAGAGATGGGTGGAGTAACCCATGTGATCTGATTGGAGTTATCTCTTTGAAGATAAATGAATATTTAATTCATTTATTTAATTATTGTTTTCAACATGTGAGATAATTGAATTCTTTTTGATTTAAGAATTGTTTTATTTGATGAAATTAAATTAATTTAATTGAAATTAATTTAATTGGAAGAATTTAATTAGTAAGTTTAAATATTTAAATTTAAACTATAGGAAATTGAGTTTAATTGATCAATTAAAGCTATTTAATTAAATAAAATTAATTATTTAATTAATTTTGGGAATTTGATTAGATGATTTGGGGAATGAATTTAGAGGAAAATAGATGATTAATTAATGATTAAAAAAACCATTAATTAATAGATGAAAATTAGTGTTTTTAATGTAAAGTCGCAAGCCTGTCCATTTTAGGGTGTCTACAGTTTTACTCATGCTCTTCTTAATTCTCTGATAACATGAGTCAATAAAATGTGTCTACATTTGTGTCTAGGTCTACCAAAAAGGGACAGTGTAAGGCTTATTGGCAAGGTTTTGTAGACTTGTTACCCGGTACTACCAATGCCATGTATACAAATGAACATGAATGGAGGGATGATTATAATAGGTGTAGGATCATATCACTAATTCCTCAGGATGAGATTTGTTTTATTACTTCTTTAATAACAGAATAAAAGGCCCTCCCATATCGAATCCTTAGGATTTGAATTTATCCAAGTTAATAGTGTCAAATTTTATTGTTGATCTAGAGTTCCTTAGGGATTTGGCCCGCAGATATTGCTCATCAAGTAAGATTATTAGGAGGGAAAACCAAAAATCCCTAGTGATAATTGATAAAATTTTGACTAAGGCTTTTTGGATTATTGGTGTTATTTATAATGAAACTGAATTTGAGACAGAGAATATAAATTTTCCAGCTCACAGGTGGGTCACGAGAAGAAAGGTGGTACCTAAGTTTATGCCTAGGGGACCTTATAGAAATACGCTCTCAATTTTTGATAATGTAATGGGGCCTATTGACCTAAAATATTTACAAAATTATTTTGTGTACACAGTCCAGGGATTCTACAAGGTTCTTGGATTTGATGTTGAGGAAAAAGTCCCAATTTATATAATGTGCATGGTAATGGAAATCTAGAACCCAAAATTTAATACAGTCTATGAATTTTTAGCATACTTGGTGAATGCCTTACATGAAAGCCTATTTGATATCCAATAGAATCCTATAGTGATTGACTTAAAATACTATTCCATATTGTTCCACTTGATTTTATATTTCAGTAATGATTATATTAGTAAAAGGTTGTACTTATAGAAAGTTTCCTCATCTAGAGAAAGGATGCCTATGCAGTAGTGGACAAGGATATGGGATATGAGCCACCTAGCTCCCAATTTCATATATTTTCAGAATTGAATTGTTATCCCCATAACGAACCTTTTACGAAAAGTAGAAACAATATTGGTCTTCAGGTGATAAATTGGTTAAGGCTAAATCAAAAGATACCTAATGGTCTTTTTGATCACAATTGGGGTAATTTTTATTTCTTTGATGATTTCACTATATTCAGAGTTTTTGATTTCCCGCAGCCTCCACATATATTGCCAATCTTTATGCCTAATAAAGTTTTTGTCTTTGAGTTTTTTTTGTAGTTGTTGTTAGTTGAAAGGAAATACATGCAAGGTAAAATAAGGGGTACTTTTGTACCTAGGTTGATTAAATTTTTATCCGTTTCCATTGGTACAAGAGTATTTGAAGAGCTCAACGCCTTCTTAAAATAATTCAAATTGGTGACTTCTCCTCCTAAGTTCTATGATGAAAAGGGTTTTATCAAAGGGGAATTTTCATAGATGATTAGTTGGGTGAAGATTCCTCCTCATGAACCTTTGGATGATGAGGATGTAGTGAGAAACTTTTACTTCAAGAAGGATGTTCTAGAAAACAGGGAAAAGTGGATAAATTTGGCGATGTGTGAAGCAAGGATGATTGAGGTGAACAACAATTTCCCTAGGTTTTATCCTAGTTTTCCTCCTCTTTTAAGAATTGAGGAAATGATGAAGAATTAAAATGCCCTAATGGCTCAAATGCTAGTTATTCCACCTCAATAGAAACAAGGGGAAGTTGTTGTTTCAAGTTTAGAGGATGAATCTGATTCTTCTTCTTCTACCAAGGAGCCCCCTCCTAAAAGGGAAAGAGCTAGGCCCCAAATTGAAGAGTATACTTATAATGATTTGGTTAATAGAAATGATCATGAATTTTATCAAACCACAAGGAGGCTCAGGGAGAAGCTTAGGGCAGGGCATGGTGATGGTTTGGAATTGTATAAGGATCAACCATTGGGAAACTTGATAGATGACAGAGAGATTTATTCTCAACAGTTCTTATAGGATGAGGACTTCTTAAATACTCAGGAGTCTAGAATTATCTTGATGAATTTAAAAGGAATAGAGGTCAAGAGGTTAATGGATCTGGAGGGAGAAGCTTCTAGCTCAGATTGAAAAGAATTTTCACTCACCACTTTGCAACAATATGAAATTGATTTAGTACAATTTACTTTTGAAGAGGCCAGGAAACATGTCTTGAATAGTGGTATGTTATTTCTTCCAGGGTGGGATCTATAGTCCACATTTATTATTGATTAATTTAGGAATCAGATTGACCGTGTTTTCTCTTTTGAGCATGAGTATGATGATTCCTTGAGAGTGTTTGGTTTTAACCCCAAATGAAAAACCCTTTCTATTTGGGAATTAGCCACTTCTACGCACAATCCCCATGTGATAAGTATTGGTGAAGAAAGGTGAGGATATGTCATTATTAATATTGTTTAGAACACTTCTTTTTTAGAGATTAAAAACATGCTTACCCATGTTGCAATGATGAATAAGGAAATTGAAAAGGACATGGATAAGAGGAACAAGGATATGTATATTGATTTGGTTTCGATGCCTAACAGTTATGAGGAGTTCTTGATTGAAAATGAGAAATTGAAGGAAACATTATAGATGTATGTTTCAAGGTTTCATCTCCTCCCATATACAGATCTTATAGATGAACAACCAGTTACGGGTAAGGCAGCTGTGTTTAAGGATATACATAATAGGTTGGAAGATTATGCTAATAGGATTGAATATTTAGAACATGAAGTGTAGAAAAAGAGTGTCAATGTTCTCATGCAGTTTCTTCAACATGGGGTTGACAAGGTAAAGTTTGAGGTTGATGTTGTTCATGGATCCTACTCTTCTTTCCTTCAATCTGAAATTCTATGTGATGATTATGTTTATTTCTTTGAGCCTTTGTTTACCCAGTGGTCATCAAGGTCAATTCTTATGATCCAATTGGATGTTGTATCGAGATATAGGGATGATTCGTCCCTATCATCATAGACTCTAGTGTTATTATAGATGCAAAAAGTAAAAATTAAATGGATAGTTTGAAAGCTTTCGAGTGGATGGGAGAGAAAGAAGTAAAAAGTTGGAATTCTTTTATGAGGAAAATGGAAAATAATTTACTCAATAACAAGGCTCAATTTTTATTTTTTGTTACTTCTTTGTTTTTTTATTTGATTGTGTGATGGAAGGGCTATTAACGAACTCTAGGGAGGTTAAGCAATTATTGATATAGACATATTTCTCAATTCAGTTATGCCAAGGATGTACCACATTGTTAAGAATGGAGATGCTAACCAACTTGAAGGTGACAGGATAATTTCAGTGTCCTCACTTTGTTCTTCCTATTTTTCTTTTTGGTTTTTCTTGTTAGAATAATTGAGAGGGGGGGTGAATCAGTAGCCTCAAAAATATTCCAATAAATCAAACCAAAAACTTAGTACCACAATATTAATCCTCCAGTTATCTTAAGTCCTACAAGATGAATGCCTTCAAACAATCTTAACAAATAACTACTACTTGAAGATCATTGTTAAACCTTAGTCTTAATGTTTACCGATTAGCAATCTTTTGTTTACCGAAAAATAGTAAATTTCTTAGTGTACACCGATCAATCCAGATTAGTTATGTGTAGTGAAAAACACTAAAGTAATGACTCATAAACACATTAACACGTGGATTTTTAACATGGAAACCATGTTAAGGGAAAAACACTTGGGACTGGTAACCCAAAATTTTCACTCTTCTGAAGTGAGATCAGTGAAGAGCCAACCCTGTTAAAGGTTACAAACACATGGTTAGGTGTGACCTTGTTAGAGGGTTTAAATAGAATAGTTTGTCACTTGATATCGGGAATTTCTATGCTACCTTCTATGACCAAACCCTAGTTTTTCAAATGGTATCTGGCATTTCATGCTATCTTCATGATAAAACTTTTTGATACTCCTTGGGATGTATATCAATATAGAAAGTATTGTTAGGTCCTACTCGATTAAGATAATTTCTAATCCAATGGTTAAACTGAAACAGTAAATGATCTGTTCACACATGCAACTTAGATTTGCAGATTTTTAGATCTATTGTAAGCTCATAATACCTTCTTGATCAATGTATCTTTTCAATACCTTTTCTCCACTTCTTTCTGCTTGGTGATGTTGTGCTTCTTTGTTTCTCGGTGTCCATGGAAATCTTTAGCTCTTTCCTTACCTTGATTGATCAGGACTAAATGAAGTTGTTCTTCATCAATTTTTCTTCAACATCCTCTTTTTCTATTCACTCCCCTAATTCATAATGAATTATATTGTCTCTTTATAGACATGATATCACCGTTTCTCACTTCTTGATTTTCTTGTTCTTGGTGTGATCCACAATATTAGCCAATCTTTCTTTAAAGCTTTACTTAAGTTTTATCCTGTAGATTTCTCCTTGACAAATGGATAAAATAGCTTTAAATATTTTTCTTATCTCTGGCTTTAACTTGTCAATGAAAAAAATGTTAACAGCTAGTTAACTCTATCTTTAGCTCTTGCCAGCTAAGTATTTTGTAATGTCTAAACTTTAGTTCCTTTTGGTGTTTTAAATCTTTGATAGCTTCGGTCAATACTTCAGTTCTCCTTGGGCATCTTTGTCGGGGTTGTCTACCTGTCAGGGTTGTCTGTCTTTCAAGCATCACTATGAAGTTCTTCTCGTTGGTAATGCTTTTGATTCTGCTCATTGGTAATGCTTGTCGGTTTTCTTGCTCAAGCATCACTATGACTTTACTTTCAGTTTTCTTTGTCCGTTGGGTTCCACTAACCATCGGTGTTTGTAGTCACTTAGTGAATGCTGATCTATTTTGCATTACTGAAAGCATAATCTTTATCTCTTCGATTCTCTGAAGTCTTTTGACACTTTGTATATAACTGATCAGATTATATCAATTTGACATAAATTACAATACAATCCATTAACTAATTTAATGTCTTGCATTATCTTTCTACATTTCGGTGATCAACTTAACATCTTCAAACATTCAATCAGTTATATGTCATCAATCTCTCCCTTTGGCATTGATGGAAACACACTACATTATCACACTATATTATTACTAATACAATATGAAATACATCAAGTGTATTTCATCCATCTCTCCCAAATATTTTTGTTCTATAACTAATACAAATGTCTGGCTCTCGGTAATCTCAAATAGCTTAGATTTGTTTCTTGCAGAGTGTATTCTTCAATCTTAAATCCCTTTACTGGATAGATGTAGAAGCTTCAATATTTGTTCCTGATATGTGCTTTGCCTTGACTATTCCTCTCCTTGATCATCACTTTTTCCTTTGACAACAATCTCTCCCTTAGTATGTATTCTCTCTTTCATGTTACTTCTCTCCCTTCGGATATTCTGGATATTCTCTCCCTTTGGAAAATGATATAATCTCTCCCTGATAATGAGATAATCTCTCCCTTTGACAACAATGCTAAACAATTCTTCCATATCATCTTCCATCGTATAATATATTCCTTGAATTTCCCTATCCATCAGCAATACAGTGACTCTAGTGTTCGGTGTAGATATGTACCTTGTTGTGTACAGATGTATCTTTGTTTTCCATCTCTGTGTTTGCATCAACATGAATGGTCTTTTGATTTGTGTATAGGCTGATGTAGTATCCTAGTCAGTTTACTGACTGATAGACAAGGTTTGGACCCCTAGTCTTTGTCTCACGTACTAAAATTTATCTTTCGGCAATGGCTTCATAAATATGTCAGCTAATTGTTCCTTTGATTGAACATATTCTAGTATCACTTCTTTTGCTTGCACTTGTTCTCTTAAGTAATCATACTTGATTGCTATATGTTTATTCTTAGCATGCATGACTAGATTATTTGATATGTTTATTGCACTGGTATTATCATAATAGATAATCACTGGTTCAAGGATCTTCATATTTATACCTTCCAACAACTTTTTGATCCATGCAATATTAGAGCAATTTGCAGCAACAACCACATATTCTACTTCTATAGTAGACTGTGAGATGCATCATTGCTTCTTGTTGATCCATGTGACAAGTTTGTAAAAGCCATAGTCCTTGGTGTTCTTTAGATATCTCATAATTCTATTAACATGAGTCATATGTGATTCTTTGGGATTAGCAGAGAATCTTGCAACTATTCCAACTGCATGTGCTATATCTGATCTAGTATGAACAACATGCATTATTTTTTCAATCATTGATCTATACAAGGTCTAATTTACCTCATTTGATTTGTCTTCCTTTGTTAGCTTACATCTGGTAGCCATAGGTGTTCCAAATGGTTTGGAATCTTCCATCTTAAATATCTTCAACACTTCCTTGATGTATTTGGACTGAGTGATATATATGTCTGCATCTTGTTGAAGAATTTGTAGACTAAGAAAGAATTTGATCTCCCCAAACATAGACATTTCAAATTCTTTGCTCATTTCATTAGCAAATGATTTACATAACATTTCATTTCCCCCAAAAATGATATCATCAACAAATATTTTAGCAATCAGAGTATTACCATCGGTATCTTCTTTTAAGTACAGATTGTTATTTTCACTTGTTCTTACAAATTTAATGCTTATGAGGTAGGAGTGAAGTCTTTCATACCAGACTCTAGGTGCTTTTTTCAATCCATACAAGGCTTTATGTAGTCTACATACCATGTTTCTCTTGTATGGATCAACAAACCCTTCTGGTTGTTCAATGTATACTTCTTCTAGTATTTCATTTAGGAATGCAGACTTGACATCCATCTAGTATACCTTGACTCCTTTGAATGCAGCATAAGCAAGAATAATTCTAACTCCTTCTAGTCTAGCAACGGGTGCAAAGGTTTCACCATAATCAATACCTTCTTCTTGTGCATACCCCTTGCATACTAATCTTTCTTTTTTCCTTGTGACTTCTCCATTCTCATTCAACTTGCTTCTGAATATCCATTTGGTACCAATGACATTATTTTCATCTGGTCTCGGTACTAGTATCCATGTAATGTTCTTCTTAATCTATTCTATTTCTTCATTCATTGCACTAACCCATTAATCATTCTCAAGTGCAATATTAATAGATTTAGGCTCAAAATCATAAAGTTGTTAGAATAGTCCCAAAGGATAACTGAGAGGGGGGGGGGGGTGAATCAATTATC
>MU227776.1:1160943-1185980 GCA_018584345.1 Thuja plicata
TTTGTAACCTTTAACAGGGTTGGCTCTTAACAGGGCTCACTTCAGAAGAGTGAAAATTTGGGGTACCGGTCCTAGTGGTTTTTCCCTTAACAGGGTTTCCACATTAAAATCCATGTGTTATGTGTGTATGATTCATTTCTTTACTGTTTTGTATCTTACATAATTCATTCTGGATATATTGGTATACTCTGCTTATTTACTGATTTTTGGTAAATAGTTATACTGCTTATCGATAATCAAGAAAGAATAAGGATTGACAGAAAAAACTGACGGACAGTTAATCACTATTAGTATTTCATGGCATACATCTTGTAAGTATAGAATAATCTGAGGTTTATTGATTAGTCGTTAAAGTTTGAAAGAAAATTTTTTTGAGACCACTGATTCACCCCCCCCCCCCACCCCCCCNTTCCCCCCCCCCCCCCACTCCCCCTCTCAGTTGTTACTAACATTAGGGTTGTGTAAGTTGATGTTATGAGATATGTTGGATAATATGGTATAATGGATTTATTTGTTTACGAATATATATGATTAGTTTTATCATCTTTATGTTGTATTGAAATTATCATATGAACAAAATATAAAGTATTTTTTGGTTCATCCTTCTGTCATGTTGATGTGGGTTTATTATTTTCACTTTTTCTTTCAAGTAAATAGTTAAATATGCTTGAATTTATAAATGTGAGGAGTGGGTAAGTGCACCAAGATGGTGAACAAAAAGGGGGTATAAGTGGCCACTTTTTTTTTAAATCAGGTAAACGTAAACTTCAAAGAGAAATTCGAGGGTTATGCACTCAAAACTAGGAGTTGTGAAAAGAATAAGAATTGGAGTAATATGAATCTAGTTTCTAAACTACTAATTTTTTTTAAAATGGATAAGATTAAATGGGTCAAACTCGCTGCGCATGAAAAACTATTCCTGATTTTTTCAAAAAAAACATAACATATTTATTTTTGTGCGCTTCACAAAAGAAATAGTTAGATTTAGTATTTTGCCAAACCCTTTGGTAGGATGATAGGTAAGAGTGAGATCTATAAGTTTTGTATTGTTTTGTAATTTTTTGTTGAGTATTTTTTTTTTATGATTTTTTGAAGTGACTGCATCTTAAAAATCTGGTACCTATTCGTGCGCTGGGAATAACTTGCATCAAAATAATTAAAAATGAAAACTTTTTAAAAATTATATAGAATCTAGTGTAGAACAGTAATATGTATTTTTTTTGAATTTGGTCAAGTAGATCAAAATTTAATTAAAAAATGGTAGACATATGTTTCTAAGGGATGTTAGGACACTGGTAAAGAAAATTAAAGTTTACAATGCTAATGTTGTCCAAAAATAGAAAAAAAATATATGGTTAGAAAGATGAGAAGACGTGTGAGATTATGGTGGTAATTTTAGAGATACCCACTTGATCATTTATAAACCTGATGACGACGAAGTCGAGAAATCATCTTGGAATATGAAAAAATGTGTAAAGGGACCAAAATTGAGGGAAAATGTTTTTGCAAGCCTGAGGGTCATTTTCCAACCCTCTTACTAAGCCAAAATGCATACTGGTTCCTATGTGCTAAATAACCCACTCAGGTTTTGCAAAACAAAAAGTACAATTTCAAATTCTACATAACCCGTGCAAGTTATGTTTAACTAAAAGCATCATTTTGAGTTTTACATAGCCCATATGGGTTATGAAGACATTAAAATGTATGCTTGTAAATTTAGTATACACTACACATATTTATAGACTTACATATATAATATGTGTCTATGTATGCATATATGCATATCTATAGTGTTATATACATATATTTATATAGATTTATGTATAAATAACTGTATACATACATGACTCTCCTCATTTCCCCTCTCTCATCTTCCTTCCCCCATCACCGTTTATGTCTATTCTAAGCCCTCTCTCTCTCTCTCTCTCTCTCTCTCTCTCTCTCTCTCTTTGTTTGGTTCCTAGTTTTACATAACCCATATGGGTTATGTAGAACTATGGCCAAAAATTATAGTCCTACATAATGCGTATGGGTTATGTGGAAATGTAAATGTTGAATTTAGGTTTACATAACTCATACGGGTTATGAGAAAATCTAGACATTTTACTCCCAACGACCTAAAAGTTAGCACTACAACTTGTTTCAATGTCCCAAGACTGTTTTGCATGTATTTTTGTGACAGTAACAATCAGGTTTTCATTTTTAATGATCGGTTTGCCTTGTCTTTTGGTTTTTTAATTCATTTTATCATTGTTACTTTAGATTATAGCATAATGATGCATTATTTGTTTTCTTGTTGTTTGATTGTGGATGTTCATCATGATGTTATGTGTAGGATAATCAATTTCAACAAGGAGTGTATGAGGAGATTACGTGAAGGTACGCCATCCAATGCACCTAATGAACATGATGAAAATGCAACAATTCAAATTGATATGATATATGCACGATATCAAAATGATCAACATACACCAATTTAAATGCATGTTATGAATGCACCATTTGAAATTGATGTGATGAATGCACCCAATAAAATTGAAGAAGATACACCAATTGAATTTGATGTGATTAATGCACGCAATGAAAACAAAGAGCATGCACCAATATTAACACCTCCTAGAAAAATTTGTAGTAAACCAAAGTTTCTAATTGACATTGATAAAAATATTTTGAATGATATGGAGGTTAAAATTTATGAAAGAACATGTAGAAGAACAGTTAGAAGAATGTGGAAATTGTTTTTGAAAACTTAAATCAAAGTGGAAGATGCTAATTAGTTGTTGAAATGATTAAAAATCTGAAATTTAGAGAGAGAATGAAAAATTTGGGATTAAGAACATCCAAAAATAATAGTGAAAGAACCATTATGAAAATAATATTTGATGCATACCAAGCCATTGGTTTAAAATCACGTACTAAAGATGCTAATGTTACTCTACGTGTTCCCACATCAACCATAATGGGAAAGCAAATGAAAAAAATATCATTTAATAAGCAAAACAAGAAAGTCATTAAGGATAAGTAGAACAACATGACACAATACCTTAGAGAGGCAAGATAAAATTGAGGATCCTAACAATATTTCTCTTTGGGCATTCTCAGGTAGACTCCCACGGAAGGAGAGGGTTGTTGTTGATGCATTAAGAGCGGTAATTGAAAGCATTTGGCATGACAACACAAGGGTTTCACCCAACCAAATGATGTTTTTAGAAGGGGAATTGGATTTAGAAATCGTGAGCCACATCCAAAACGCTATTTAGATATGACTCAATCACAATTTTATGAAAGGCTTCTTCAAAGCTTTCCTCAAATTAGTATTAGCCAAAGATTTCTTGAGATGACAAAACCATTTTATGTTAAGATTAATCATGCACATACTACATGTTGTAGGGTCCATGTTGAATTTTCCATGCATGATGATATTTACCATCATGTATGTTGTACTTTGCACACTAACGATGTTTTGTAGGAATGTGGTCTACAAGCACCTCCTAAGTCACCAAGAGAATTTATTTCAAATTTATTATGTAAATGATATGATGGGTGCATTTATTATAAGATGATGAGTTTGAAAGGTTTTTTCCCTACATGTGGTGGTTTTCTTCAGTTGCATGGATGCATACATCTAGTTAGCACACAAGAAATTGGTAAGAAACTAATTTCTATTTGAAAATACAAGTCAGTCACATATGGTGTTAAACATGGAAAAGAATTGAAGAGGTTTGAGTTAGTGAAACAAGATATATGCGTAGCTGATTTATGAAGATTTTTGAAGAGAAACTATTTTATGAGTACATAGGTCATACACATAGAGCAAGGTGGTTAGATGAGCAGTTCAAGTTGTGTAAGGACACTTTTCCCCTTGGTACTATTGTCTTTGTCGTTGATTTTACTGAGAATTATACACTAAAATCTCAAAATGAAGTGCAATCTATGTATTACCACTCTACACAAGTAACAATTTTTGTACACATAGCATTCATGCATGCACATGATAGTACAGAGGATGATATAAAGGTTATAAGAGAGTATCACTTCTATATCATTGATGATCATACTCATTCATCAGATTTTGTGCAAGGATTCTTTACAATTTTCTATGATAGTTCAAGGGAAAGAGATATAAGATACACCCAACACATAATATGGTTGGACAATTGCACCTCACGATTCAAGAATGCAAGGATATTCTACTGGTCGAATAGGATGCATGTGGAAAGTGATGTGCAACATTTTTGGAATTTCACTGAGGTGGGGCAAGAAAAGGGAGAGCATGATTGTGCGGGAGCATGTGTGAAAAGAGCTCTTACCAAAGAGGAATTGAAGTACGATGGTGGTGCAATGTTAATAGATGCAGAAACAATTGTACAATGGTGTAAGTCTACGATGGGACCGTGTAATGCAGGTAAGTCTATGGTTTCTAGATGGTTTTGGTTAATATGTGAATCTAACATTGAAAACTATGTAGATTGTTGTAAACTTGCAGGATCAGGTGACAAGCATTCATTTAGAAGTTCAAATACAACATCATTAGTTATTTATACTAGACAGATTGCATGTTTTTGCTCTTCATGTATGCATTTTGTGTGATATGAATGTGAATCAAGAGAGTGGGTTGACCAATGGTCTTGTAGACCTTTACAAACCCTAGATACTTATCAACTTCCTAGAGAACTACAACTAAACTAGATTGAAGCATCAATAGAGTTTGACCATGTATCTGACCTACTTGAACCAGGTAATTTCTCAATTTATTACTTAGGTAAAATCAATTTTAAGCTCAATTTATTAGTGCTTTATGTCGATTTTGGTATTAACTTATATCCTTCTAAAAAATGTAGGTCATGTATATGCATTTATTGCAGACGAGAACAATGAAGAAGGAACATATTACTTTTTGTCTCATTGTATTGAGGTAAAAAATATTGACAACGATACTCATTGATGGAGAGGGTATTGAGTACCAAATAGGATCGATTGTTGTGATAAGGAAATGGCTTAAAAGGTACTGTTGTTGTGTCAAGTTGTATTAAGACCTCTTAAACTCATTTTATTACACTTTGCATTGATTTTGGCATTAACTTATCCTTCTATAAAATGTAGGTAGCCGTTGATTCTTTCCAAGAGATATCTAAGCTACAATGTTAAAGTGAAACAAAGAACCTGTAGTTTTCTCTGACAGATGCATTGTGATCGTCGATTTGAAGCATGTGCTAAAAGATGGTGTGTTTAGTAGCTCGATAGTTTTTTTATTAAGGTAAAGACAGGTTTTGAAGGGGCCCTGAAACCCTAAATAAGAAAGACAAGAAAGATTTTCAAAAAAGCCCTCTACATAGAATATTTTTTGACCACACCGAGGGTTTTACAGTAGGCACCCACAAACTTAAAGAAACATTTCATGAAACAACCTTCATGCAAACCTGAGTAAAACCCACCAAAAGAACCAGTCATCTCATCCCCTTCTTTTGGGATCAAAGGGTCATGTCAAATGAAGAAGAAGATTTCTTAAGATTTTTTCCTTTTACCGTTACCCAACCTTCTTTAGCTCTAGCAACATCATTCTGCCAGCATAAAGGGTTCATAGCAGAAACAACCTTCTCAGTAGAAGAAGTATCTTGCACTGGGCTAGTAGACCCCCCAACCAATGTAAGTGGGGCTACCAAACCCGAAAAAGAAACATTCAGACCAGCACCCCCAGACCTTTCTGTAACATCATCCTGCAACGAACCAACTGGTTCTACCCCAGTAGACCCCTTCCCACCAGCAGACCCTCTAGCAGACCCGCCAGCAGAAGGAGCAGAGGAAAAACCAGCAAACACAAGACCAGTGTCCACCAAAGACCTTGTTGTAGCATCTAGAGGAGAAACAAAATCATCCTTATTCCCAGGCTGAGAAGAACATTTATCAAATTTGTAATGTTTTCTGGTTGCCCCCTTCCACCAAGAGGGAGGAGGATTCTTTTTCTTGTGTTCCATATCACATTGGGTAGAAATGTGATCTGTCTTAAAGCATTTTCAACATCTGAAGGGAATACCCTCGTAGTCAAGTGGCTGAATCCAGGATCCTGAAGTTGATTCAATTTTGATATCAGCAGGAAGACCTAACGAAATGTCGAGATCAACTAAAATACGGGCAAACGTGGAATGATAGATGTTGAAGGAATCATTTTCCAGCATCAGAAAATCCCCCAAAGCCTCACCCACCTCCTCAAGAACGGAGTCATGCCAAAGATGAATGGGGAGATTGGGGAGTCTAACCTATATTGGGATTTTAGTCAAGGGCATAATAGAAGTATTGTAAGAGCAAAGCGCGAACCAACCAAAAGGTGACAGATGGCAGCATAGGATTTAAACTAGAGATAAAAAGGGAATATCTAGAAGACTAATAGATGATTGGCTAAATAAAGTGCAGGGATATTTTTAAAAGGAAAGAAACGGCTATAATTATGAATTTCAAAGGCTAACAAAAATTTTCAAAGAGTATATTTGGAGCTTTTGTTAAGGCAGAGTTAGTTATAGGTTTTTTGTTATTTTTGTAATGTAATTTTATGTTTCAGTTGTTGATTTAGGATTGGGTTTTAGTTTTGAAAGGATACATTGGTCTGAAGCTTGTACGCATCCCTTGGATTACATATTTATAGGGATTCCAAGACCATGTGAGAGAGGGGGACACAATGACTACGAAGATGATTTTTTATTTCCTCAAAAATACTATTTGAGAAAGATAAGAGATGTCTTAAGTATGAGGAAACAATTAATGAGGGTGAGAAGCACATACACCTTGAGTATTCTCATAATTTTTCAGAGAGGAAGAGATACAGGCAAGTATTAAGGTTTGTGAATGAATGTTTAAGTAAGCGTAAAATATGTAATATCTCTGACCTACCATAGAGATTGACAAGCAGTCTTAGAGCTAGAATGTACAATGGGTACTATGTGCATGTTGATCAAGAAACTAGGTATACTAAAGAAAGAGTTGATGATGACATATTTAGAAGTTTCCTGATGTTACATAATCTTTGACAGAGGAAAGCATTAGTGTTCATTTTGGGGGGGCCTCCAATAACATTTTGCATCAGATCGAAAATACAGGGAATTCTCTTTTTCCTTTTTAATCATTAAATGGTCCTAGATGTTTCTAATTGATATATTTTTGTTATTGTTTTTTTTTGCATATTGTGGTCTACTTCTCTAGAGATAATTGGGATCTCACTATGTCAGCATAAGAACATACATCCCTAGAAAGAGCCACTGGTGGAACCCTAATTTTTACAAATTTAGGGTGCCCATATTCCTTACCCTAAAAGGATTTTCATGTACGATCATGTGTTCAAGGATATTCTCATCCCTAGAAACCAGTTTTAAAAGCATATGGTTAGCTCTCAGGTATGTATTTGCAGACCTAAGGTTTCTCCAAGGTAAGCAGTGTTCTTATTTGTTTTATTTTCTTTTACTAAGGTGTTATTTTATCAATTTGAATAATACTTATGCATTCTTTGTAAATCCAAAGGTCTTTATAGTGATTTCCAAATTATTTATTACTACCATCAGTCAACATTTTATCTTTGTTTTGCAAGTTGCTCCTGCCAACAATTCATATTTTGTAATAACGGTCAAGAGGGAAGAGACTCACAACTTTAAATTCTGGTCGGTGATCAGTTTTTAAATTTTCTCCATCAGACGGATTCTGGAAGTTGACCGCGTTGCATCGTAAGGGATCACACCTTGGCCAATGATAAATTTCCATGTCATCAAGCAGCGCCACGACAACACCCCGTAAGTTAGTCACTCACTATTTTGTACACGTGGAAGCATCACGGGATCCTGTGCGTGACATCCATCGAGCACTTTCCATCCCGTGAGCATGCGATTCGTTGATCTTCTTTAGAGGTTAACGCAATGAAGGCACAATAGAGTGCTCAAACCCCAGGATCTTTTTCTGTGGATTATAACATCACCGTTCAAAATATTCAAAGATTAATCTTTAGTAGCGCGCCCTTTAGCTTCAAATCTTTTTTGACCTTGCCCCACGCTGGCGCCACATCATGCAGATCAACCAATTAGAAATCTAAGCATACTGACAAATCTCCAGCAAAGAAATCCCTACTCTTACCCTTCTGCCACCATGGACACGTGGCATAGTCACCTAGTCCAGTGAGTGATAAAGGCCGAACATCTTCCAACGCGGGATCATAGGAGCCGTTGATTCTTTATGATCTTTAGTGCCCCAGTGATTGAGCGAAAGATATTACCACCATGAACGCGTGGCGTAATCGCGCAGTCCCATGAGTAATAAAGGTCGAGCATCTTCTAGTGCGGGATCATGGGAGCCGTTGATTCTTTCTGATCTTTAGTACCCTAGTGATTGAATGAAAGGGATTACGGGTCCACCTTTATAACAATTTTAAAGGATATCCATTCATTCAGGACATGTGGCATGATGTGGGAACATCTGAGGAACATGTCATATAATAAAGGATACGTGGCAATTGACACTTTATAGCCAAGATGACTATTCTGACCAATCAAAGAAGAGTACTTGTTGCTGAGTTAGAAGTATTGTTGGCCCACGCACAGACTTTCTGCATCCATGGATGTGTGGCATAGTCGCGTAATCTCATGAATAATAAAGGCCAAGCATCTTCCAGCGTGGGATCAAGGGAGCCATTGATTCTTTCCAAGAGATAACTAAGTTTCAACGTTAAAGTGAAATAAAGAACCCATAGTTTTCTCTGACAGATGCATTGTGATCATCGAGTTGAAGCATATGTTGAAAGATGGTGTGTTTAGTAGCTCGATAGTTAGCCAAGGGCATAACCGAAGCATTGTAAGAGCAAAGCACAAACCAACCAGAAGGTGACAGATGGCAACACAAGATTTAAACTGGAGATAAAAGGGAATATCTGCGAGATTAATAGATGATTGGCTAAATAAAGCACGAGGATATTTTTAAAAGGAAAGCAACGGCTATAATTATGAATTTTCAAGGCTAATGAAAGTTTTCAAAGAGCAGATTTGGAGCTTTTGTTAAGGCAGAGTTAGTTAGGTTTTCTGTTATTTTTGTAATGTAATTTTTTGTTTTAGTTGTTGATTTAGTATTAGGTTTTAGTTTTGAAAGGACGTATTAGTCTGAAGCTTGTATGCATCCCTTGGTTTACATATTTATAGGGATTCCAAGACCATGTGAGAGAGGGGGGACAATTAAAAAGGACATTTTTAGAGTAGATAGACTCATTTGTACTATTTTTTCAAAATCAATAAAGGATCTTTATTTTTTGTTTCACTTATGGTATGAAAGTTGGATTTGTTTCAAGTTAATCCCTTGAGAAGATCAATTACTATTCTCGAAATGTTTGTGTAGAGATATATTAGTCTCGTATCCCTATTTGATTATCAAGGAGTTAGTGAAAAGGTTGTGGTTCCTACTTCTTGTTCAGTTGGTCTTCTAGCCAAAGAAGTCAAATTCAATTGGAACAACAAGGATATAAATAGGCTTAACTTCGCATTTGATTAGTTGATGGTATTGGAACATATTGTCTTACAAGGTTGTACATAGGACTTGATTTGGATTGACTCTATTGCCCAAGTTGAAATAGGCACTGATCTTATTTATTATTGTAAAATAGGAATTTGGTTCTAAGTTTAAAGTTTTGTTTCTAAATATTCTATTCATCATTCATTTCATTTTAAGCATTATTTTAAATAACAAATTTATCAAAGCACTCTTGCAAGTTTTCCTTTTCAAGCATTCTCAAAGCATTCAGTTGTTATGTAGTTGTAGAATTCATAATTGGATCTACTTCAAGAAAGTAATTTGTCATCTTGAAGAGATCACTCATTTTCACACATTGTTATATGCTACAAAAAGCCTTAAGATAGGAAGTTTGGTTAAGGTATAGGCCTACCCGCCTTGGTTTTGCATAGCCTAAAATGCAGAGGAATTTGATCAGCAATGATCATTCCTGTCAGTTGGCCAAGTTTGGTTGGAAATTCTAGAATTGAGTAGGCAAGCTCATAGGATTCCAATCTATTGATTTGGGCACCAACAGGTATGAGATGATATTTTAGGTGATTGTGGATACTAGATATACTTAAGAGTCGACACCTAGAGCTAGATGTGATCTCAACATGGACTTGATGAGGAAATTGTTCATTATAAATTTATGCATATCAAGAAGAGTAATCTTGTTGTTCAATATATGCATTGGTCTCTTTGTTCTTATATGCATTTTATTGTGTGATTTTTCTTTTCATGAGGACTAATCTAGAGCTACTTATGTTAGTTTAGGAGGGTTAGGTTGAGGAGAACTTGACATTGTTTCTTATCCTTTGTCTTCTTATGCATATGAGCATGTTATGAAGGTAGTTTTGAGAAACATAGAAGATAGTTTTGGGTATATTTCCTTGTTGAGGGGATGGATGTTTGTTGATTTGACACTTTTTTCAATTTAAGAGGCTTGCACATCCTAACTAGTGTGTTGATATTTTTTTTTTTCCAATTTGAAAGTGTAATGTCCCTTGTCAGTCCTATAGGATTTGGAACTTAATTCTTATATTTCAATTGCAAGAGGCTTCTTTATAAATTATACTTAATTCTTTAGTTTGCCTCAAATGAGTGTATTGTAAAGTGACCATATCCCTTAAAGAATGATGTATCATTGCAAAGTGGGCTTTATTGATACTATGTAAGAATTACTGTCAATTTACTACAGGATACTTGTAATAAACCTCCAAGACTTCTCCACAGTTTTGCACAATCCTCCGTCTTCATTTTGTCAAACAGTTTGCTTATATTCTGAGGATTAAGAAGTGTGTGACTTTGTTGTAAATGTTCAGATGTATAATGGCGTGTGACTTTGTTGTAAATGTTCAGATGTATAATGTTTCATGCCCTGTTGAAAGTAAGAACTTTGTCTTGTCAAATAAATAACCAACTCCAATGCTTAGCAATAAGCATATATGGAACACTAGAACTAGTCTTACTTGATTCCTTTATTGTCAATGATTCTACTATTTCCAGCACTTATCAAATGGTCAAGAGTCTCACCCTCCTGTAAGATTACACACACAGAATGGTATGTATTGTTGATAGACTCACAATGAAGTATGTCGGTAGATATACTTATCACTTAATAATTATTTTACAATTTCCATCGTGCCCTTCCATATTCCAATCCAGTAACCGCTAAGCAATAGATATGTGAATAGTGGATATGGAGATGTTTCGTTTAGTTTTCTCAATTTATTTACAAACTACTGTGTATTCTGTTCAATACCCTTCATACTCCTAAGAGCAATGGCCCTTAATACCTCTTCCTGAGAGCAAATGACATACCACGATGAGACCTGACTGTAGATGTTTGAAATATACAATTTACTCAAAATTTTATTATTTTGATGGGATGTAAACATTATCTTGGTTTTTTATTATAAAAAAACATACCCTCTTGCAGTGGAGTCTCTTATAGTGTGTTGTATATTTTTCAAAATTTTAAATGTATTAATATATTTTCAATTTTCTAATCAATCTTATGTTTGATTATAATAGCATACTTGAAATAGTTTTTTAAAAACTATAATAAAATTGATCAATTTTTTTAAAAAAATTTAGATTCTAAACAGTATGAAAAGGTTTTTATATTTTCATCAAAAAATGCCTCCAAAAAATTAACTTCAACTTCAACTTCAAATTTCTTTTCAGAAAAATAGAATTTATTGAAAAATTCTAAAGTGAATTTATTTTTGGCAGGAATATTATGTTGACCAAAAGTGTAGCATAGTTTCAAAATTTTGTACAAAGGTTTTTCTATTTGACGTTTTAGGAAGGAGAGCTTACTTGTCACAACTACAACTATTAGAGTGTTGGTAGAAGGGCGTGTTATATGGGTTTGATTAGTAGGATTTCTCTCCTGGTCGTCTTTCTCTTCTTCTAAGAAGTTCACATTCACATGACATTGATATGTAGAGCTTGGGAGAGCTATGGGGACTACTAGCGAGGGAGTTATTTTGTAGAGGTTGGTAGATCATTGTGTCTATTTTAGTACTAGATGATATTGATGACATTTGAGCCACCCTTTGTTTTGGCTATACGAATTAGATGGAACTTTTTAAGTGTTTAATTCACAAATTAGATGCATGGTTCATTCAAGTTAGTCCCATTTTGTTCATAAAAATATGATGAGTTTGACTCAAAATAAAATCACTTGAATAATTGTTTTCCTTTTCCCTAAATTATGTAAATCAAAATTTGTATTTTTTTTTTAAATTTGTTATTAGTTTGGTTGATTTTAGTTTGCCACACCCTTTTATGTGAGTACTATTTGTGAACTTTTGGATACTTCGATGAGTTTAGATTTGCCACCACCTATGTAGTGGGAAATCTAGGATGTATGTGCACTTTGTTGGATAATCTCATTATATTGAAGTGTCGAAAGTCTTCAAGGGTTCTTTATGAAAGGACTTGTAATTATGGATTGGGTTGGTTGTGTTACTAGCATAAGGTCTACCTATGATTATGTGTATACCATATTTTTTGAGGTATGGATAGTTGGATGTGTTAGAAACTAATTGTGGTTTCTATTCTAACTATTGATGAATTCTTGATAGTTACTCAAACTTGTTTGTTACCATCAAAGTTGGTGTTCATGTCCAGGTGTCAAGTTGAGAAAGTACTCACTAATGTTTCATGTCCAAGTGTCAAGTATTTAGAATCCACAATGAAAAAGAATAATAAAAAACCATAAGATACGCTCGATGTACACTGGGAAAACTCTCTCAAGAAAAAAAAACTCAACCTTCAAAAGTACTCGCACACAATTTATTATCAAAGGGAAATTTGAAAGGGCAGGTGACATATTATAGTTACTTTATAGTGATCTTGTGCCCTTACAACCCACCCTCAACACAATGGTGTAACTAAGAAAATAAAACCATACTCAATATTGGAAATTGCAGGGAACATTATAAAGACTTGCCTCCTTAGTTTTAGGTAGATGTAATTTAGTATTTAGATTACATTTAAAATCACTCCCTACTTAGGAGCCACAATTTTTACTCTTACAGAAAATTAGTTTGATGTCAAGTTAAATGCTTCAAATTTCTATATTTTTGGATATAGTTCTTGGGTGCATAGCCAAGAAGAAAACATAATATTCACTTGCTCCTCCATTAGTTTTTGTTGAGTCAAATAGAGCTTCAAATGTTCCTCGTGAAGAATAAGGCAATTTAGATCACTTATATTCATTTGGATGGAGAGCTCTCTCCTTATTCACACTGTGTTTTCAAGTTTGCTAGTTCAAGAAGTTGGTCCTATAGTTCATTGGTTCAAGGAGTTCTCATGCAATGAAGGTCTCCTAAATCTACCCTTGTGTAAGAAAAAATAATAATAATAATATTCTTTTTTGAGGTTTGTATATTGTAAGTATAGATGTGTTTGAAAGGGAAGATAATTAACATTATCATATTTCCACAACCCATTTCTAATGCAATATTTGTTTCTGGATTCGATTGTGTATGTTTTTTTAGCATCAACGTTTCGGATCACACTCTGTGATCCATCATCATGATGAGAGACTATAGGATTTGAATAGTAAAATATGCACTCATATTGCAAAGGAATATAATACCAAGTGTATGTGTCTAGGTTAGAAAAATAAAGGTATAATAAAAGAATGTTTCTTCTTGGAAGGATTTTCCATACAAATCAAGGAATTAATTAGAATAAATATTTATATTTTACAAATTTGTGATACACTTTAAATGAACAAAAAAATTTCCTATTATAAATATCAAAAATACTATTTATCACATCAATAAAATCAGAAATATATTTCTCACATATATTTAAACCACTACATATATATTTATAACAACACCATAAACGTTGTTTTTGTTAAATCCTACAATCCTATAATTTCCATAAGATCACATTTCTTTGAGGCATTCTGTAAAACAATTCAAATAACATGTATATGTATTTAGATATTGCGTTTACGTATTGATAGGGTAATTATAATTACACATTTTAATGGTTACCAAGAGACGCGTATTCTAACCCCTGAGACGCATCTAAGGGTACCAAAGATGTTCTAAGGGTGCTTTTGGCTGTTGTCTCCAAAGTCTCCCAGCCAGAAATTAACATACAAAAACACTTGCAAAGTTATAGTGTGATTGCATGTAGTGTAACCTTTTAGAGGGCATAAACAATTTTGTGATTGATTTCCTATCATTGTAATGGTCTATGGAGAAATTGTCTTCACTACTCAGCTGACAGGTATTGAGTGTGCTCAACACCTATATTACCTTACTTTCATTGATCCATTTAGAGGGGCTATGGTACCAACAATATAAGCAATTTTAATTTGATTTTTTGTTCAATTTTAAAGTTAATCTTTAACTTAGCCACTATTCTTGTTTTCAAAGTTTAGTCATGATATTTTCTGAAAATATATTAATTTATATTTTAAAAAAATTGGTACCTCTAAGTACCCTATCTCCTATTTTTGAAAATTAGTCGCACTAATACTGGGAGTAGTCTTCAGTGTCTCCAAGTACCCCCGTCTCCTAGTAACCTTGCAAATTTTGATGAAACCCCTTTATTCCGACACCTTACTAGATTAGTATGAAAGCTTCTGAATTTAACTGTGTGCAAGCTTTTTGAGTCTTTGGTGTCTCCAAGTACCCCGTCTCCTGGTAACCTTGCAAATGTTGATGAAACCCTCTATTCTGACACTTAACTAGATTAGAATAAAAGCTTTTGGATTTAACTGTGTGCAAGTCTTTGGAAAAAACTTACAATTAAATTCATAAGCTGTACTAATTCGATAGCTATGAAAAACTTATACCAACCTTACTAGATGTCCATACCCCTGTACCAATAATACAAATAAACTGACTGAAAAAATAGCAAGATTAAAAATAGAGACTAGAGATTTCTTCTATTGGTTGTGACCCTCTTATAGAGAGGTGCGACCTTGACATAAAGCGGCCATAACTACCTTGGAAGGTTGCGGACTTATAATAGGCACAACCCACCATAATTCTTGGCCCTTCCATCTTGAAGCTCACCCATTTAAACTTTAAAAAAAAAGTTTCTTTGTCCAAATAAAACAATTGTCACTTGTATTTTAGTTACTTTGCTAGATGCCTAGCTCTTTTTCCATCTGAGTGCCCATACTTCCATTTCAACCTGTAAATGTGAAAACAGACAAATAAAATCTCTTTTTTTATATCTTTTTATTTGCCACACTTTATTCGATATGCACTAGTATCTTATAACCCCCACTTTCATTTCGGGAAACTCTCAACAAAACAAACTATACAAACAAGGCTTCTGGCGTAGCCGTAGTCCTTTTCTAAGAGAGAAAAAGCATGCCAGAGCAGATATAAGTTAGAGTTAAAGTGAACTAGCTATCACTGCTAACAAAAGTTTATCTGTCACCAATCCACTATGCTGGAGAAGGCTTATTAATAAAGCTTTACGTCAGCTTAGATGGGTTCCTTGAACACTAAGATAACGTGCTTTTTTTAATGATCAGAAGATTTCCACAAAAGTTTTCTACTTTTCTGGTGTAACTTGTTTCCCTCTGAATTAATTACAGGAACCATGTGGGTCTTTTCTTGAAAAGATGTATCGATGTCATCCAAAGGAAGTTTAAATACGAAAAAAAGGTATATGGAGCTTAAAAAAAAAAGTTAGCAAGGATTAAGTAGATTCCAATGAGGTGGAATGGGGAAGTAGGGGTACACATTGTTTTCGCAGACCTGGCAAAAATTTCAAGAACAAACAAGAGTAGAACAAAGCTGATACAACTACATTTTAGAAGAATGATATATCAAGTATCAACTCATTCCCAATTGAAAATACAAACTTCAAAAAGTTAATTCTATATATTACTTACATCTCTTGTATCAAGGTGAACATATGGATTCAAGAATTTTTCTGATATAACTGTTGGAATTTTAAAATAATATTTAGTTATCTCGAGTCTTTTACTCTGCCATGAGTCCACCTACCTGCCAGGATCAGCCAATACTAAATGCAGCCCAAAAGATTTGTGTAGACATTGGGATATCCCAATTGGCTCCTGACGTGCTGCAGTTGTTTTGCAGTAGAAATTAATTTGGTAGGTGAGTTCAAATTATGAAAGTGAGGAAATTTTTGGATGGCCCAGACAAATAAAATGTCAATGGACACAATCAAAAGTTACTCTTTTGTGTACGGCAGCAAATAATGTTTTGTGTGCTCTGAGTGATTCAGAGAATTTTGTGAGTTTGTGACAGCAGCAGTTGTGTGTGTTTAAGAGAATGTGCATTGAGCATGATTGCTCCTAATATTCAGTAAAGCCCCAAGTGAGCAGTTTGTCAGAGAGCTCAGTGAAGCTCCAGTCATTTGGGTGCAACTCTAGATCGCTGCAAGTATTGAAATCATAGTTTGTAATCAGTTTAGTTTTCTTAGTTTGTAGTTTTATTTGTAAAAGTTCATTTCCAGATTTAAATAGAAAAGAATATGGCACGTCTCCAATTCCTTATTTAAGTTTGTGGGTGCTTGAGGTTCCTAACCTAGCTCTGAAACCACTTGTTAGAGCTGCTGTTCATTTGGACCAGCTAGGACTCAAAACTAGGACCTTCCATTTGCTGCTGGAGTGCTCTACCAACTAACATACTGGTCCCTCTTGGCCAGTGCATCTTCGGTCTGGGTGTGACTTATTTCCAACAAGAACTACCTTTCAGTTTAAAGCAGGACATCCAAAACGTTCAATGATATGAATATTTTTCCTAATAAAAGATCTGCCCAAAGAACAATCATTTTAGAAAAGCAATTTTGCACATTTTGTTTAGTGGAATGGAAAATCTCAACAGTTCAAACATAAAGAAAATATCAAATGAAATAGAATCTCGCACTATGACAGTTAATATTAGATAAATGCAACATATAAATTGAAAGCCATCCTGTTTAGTATTAGAGTTGCATTTTAAATTGTTAAGCATAAATAGAGAAAGCAATTTTTCTAAAAAGGTAGATTTAATTAGTTGGGCTTCTTCTACTGAATCTTTGTTCTTTCAACATAGATTTGTTAACACATGGGTTTCTAAATGTTACAATAAGAATGACATAAAGAAGATGCTATGTACATCAGTATTAATATTTTCTTCTGTAATTAGTGTAGACTTTTAATAAATAGAATTTTATCATCCTCTTGATTGGTTCTTTAGATAAAATTTACCTGTTCGGTCACGAAATGCTGCATCTAAATCCAGTAAGCAAATGACACAAAAAAAAGTTAGCCATTTCTATTGGCACCCTCTAAGCATCACTAGAGAAAAATAAAAATTATGTACATATGCGTCACAAAACATAAAACACATTTGAATAGATTTGATAAAATGACAGTGTAACAATCCTATAAAAGAACCATCATCCACCAATTTTGTGTGAACAGACCAAGAATTTCATTATTTTGTTGAGCTGGTAATATATTTCTTGAAGAATCCAATACAAAGAGCAATAGACATTACAGCAAACCTGCTTCTGCCTCTGCCATAAACCATAACTGTGCACCGCAACTACAAACATTGCAACTTCAAGGTATTAGAATTGTTTCTGTAATCTAAAACGTTTAAGTACAATTTACAAAAATCTTGGGTTCAAAAGGTTATGTATTTGTTCACCTCTATACAAAAATTATCTTTGGTTAAACATCGAAATAAATTTTTGAAAAAAGTATGTAAATCACGGACCATAACCATTCAAATATGCAATTCTGTAACACTATGCTTCAATAAGGGAGACCTTTCACATAGAAATGTAGGACAACGTTGTCATGATTCCCATAGAAGAGCAAACGAGTTCTCCACCATCAACATGGTTCATCAAATACTCCTAAATGCAAACAAATTCAGTAGGAACCCATATCATCCACTACAAAGACTGGTTTGTGCAGAAGATAATAAGAGATTTTTAAAGAAAACTGTAAAACAAGTCCACTGGGAAATTTTATATATATATATATATAAACTAGCAAGAGTAATAGGGGAACTTCAAAAAATATTGAAGATTTCAAATATTTGTATGATAGCATTGATAAGGGAATCAGCGCATAGACCATAGAATCTTAAAACATAATATTAGAGTTCAACCAATATATTCACTCATAGAAAGCGACAAACAAATTAAGTTTTGGCAAGATTTAATTGTATTCATTGAGAATGTGTATATATATCTTATATATTATATAGAAACTATACATCAAAATGCCCAACGGCTGCAAGTTTCAACACTACAAAATGACAAAAGTATAGAAATATGCAAATATCTCTAATCGGCATCCCCTACCACTGCATCAAAATCAGAGTCTGACTCACTGCCATTGTGAGAGGTTGTCTCATCCTGATCCAATGGAACCCCAAGAAATACATCATGTGCTTCCTCATCGTCAATATTTGTGGTACTTTCCAAATCAACGTCCCAACATGCAACAGGAGTTTGTTGATCCTGAAGCTGCAACACACTATGAACAGCCACTAGCTTCTCTGATTGTCTAGAAGTAAGCCTATTCCTCTTTATTGATTGCATGAAGCTATATGTAGGCCTATACCTCTTTGCAACAGAGGAACTAGCAAACAGTGAAAGGAGACGAGTGGCAAGCATCATCAACTCTGGTGCATCGCTACCATGCCATATCCACCATCCCCTAGGGTTGGCTTGAGCTAATCTACCTCTATCTATCCACGCCTCTTCTTCACTGAATGTTGGGCCACAAAGACTCGCAAAGGCTAGCCATTGTTCTCTAAGTTTGTTAGACTCCTCCTCAGTATACATTTTCCCAAGGGCTTTCATTAAGCCTTCTTTCACCTTTTCATCATTAAATGGAGCCATTCTCACAAATCTTCCTGCATACCATTTGGGATTTAGAGCATAAGCTGTCATATGAAGTGGAGTGATCATAATGTCCAACCGCCGTGTCACAATTGGCCTAATGTGCTCTTCATAAAACCTCAAATTAGGATCCCTGCTATGAATTGCTTGCTTTATTTGTCCAAGCATGTTATCAAATGTCTCATAAATCTCTCCAAGGCAAGAAGAATCGGTATCGGCATATCTTATGGCTTGCACAATAGGTGAGATAATGGAGCAAATATATCTACAAAGGATGAAATTAATTTAGTAGATTTACAAGTTAGAAACTTAGAAATAACAAAAAATTATAATTTAAAAATTAAAAAAGAATCAGCAATTTATTAATTTAATAACAATAATTAAAATGAAATCTATACACTTAATACTATATCAGCAATTTAATTAGAAATTTAATGATAAAATCAAAAAAGTTAATAAAATCGGCAATTTATTAAAATATAATAAACAATAAATCTCTTACCTCATTGTGGACCACCAATCATTATTGAGGATTTTTTTTTTGACACTTTTTCCTTCAGTTGTGTTTGCCTCTACCCATCTAGCCCACTCTGAATTGATCACCATTAATTGTAGACGCTCTTGCACCTCAATCATCCTCTCCAACAAAATAAAGTAGCTAGCATATATTGTATCGTCAAGCTTGGTGGACTCCTTCCTCAAAAAAGACCTAAACAAAGCAAGTGATTTGTGATGATTGCAAATGAACATCTGGATGCCTCTAGCTTCTGACACCACTTCCTTCACCCAATCTATTTTCCCAATGTCTTTCAATGCATTGTTCAATGCATGAACACAACATGGAGTCCAAAAAATGTGCTTGTAAGCACCCTCAACCATCAAGCCAACTGACTTGCATACACGGGCTGAATTAGTCACTACTTGTACAACATTAGAGGGTCCAACCTCTTCTATGGCTTCCTTCAAAATTTGAAATTGGAAGCTTGCATCCTTCCTCTTCCCCGAACAATCAACAGCTCTTAGAAAATAAGAGCCTGCTGAACACGAGACAATAACATTGATGAGTGGTCGATGTCTAACATCGGTCCACACATCCATAATGATAGAGCAACCATTACTTTTCCAAACATGTCTCAACTCCTCCATCATTGTACTCACCTTGGAATACTCCTTATCAAGTAGGGAGGTGCATAGCTTTTGATCCCCAGGAGGAATAAATGAAGAACCAACAGCAAGTGCATCGTTGAACATTTGCTTAAAATATGGAGAGCGTGCCACATGAAATGGTATGGCATTAGCATAGAAAAATTTGGCAATAGAACTATCAGCAACATCTTGTAATTGCATGTTAGACATGTCTGCAACACTAGCGAACCTTTTCTTTCCTCTTTGACTCTCAAGCCCAGCACTGCTAGATTCGGTGGCAAAAGCACTAGACACTGGCCCAATAGGTTGCAAAGACACCATTGGCATTCCTTTTTGTTTGGCTTCACCCTCCATGTGCAGCCTAGTCACCTTGGCCTTCTCAACCAATGTTATGGTTTTGCATACTTTTACCCCTTGACGAGGTATGGCTCATAGGTGGGAGTACACTCTTGTGTAGTTGCCCCTATAGTCTTTGCAAATATGACACAAACATACTCTACTCACCCTTGAAGTTTATTTTCTTAGAGTCTAGGGCTGTTACAATTTGTAAAAGTTGATTTCTTGGGTTAAATGGGCATTTTGCATAATTTTTCAAGAGGCTAGAAGGATATTGAAATGGATTTTCTGAACTAGGTGTCCCTGAAAAACTCACACTCAAACTACTTCCAAATTAGGGGTTTACCCAGCAGGAAATGTCTACGTGAAGTCAAGAGCTGCAAAAGAAAAAGAAAAAGAACTTGTAAATCAACATAACAATTAAAATTCTCAGCCAATATATAAGTTTTTTTAATAGATCAATTTCAAATGAAAAAAATACACTATATGCTCTTATCCAAGTTATGAAAAAATGCTCTTAATCAAGATATGAAAAAAATGCGTGCATTTCAAGAAACTGCATCTTTTACAATAAACAAAAGCCATCCAAATGCAAAAGACCAGATTTAATACCAAAATATGCACTGATAGATAGACACAAGAAAAATCATCAATGGGCTAAAGATTGCAATTGAGCTGATGGTCCGAGACTCATGATTAAAGAGGCCCTGTGACAAAAAAGAGGCTTTAAGAAGTTCTATGCGAAAACTGAACATCTTAATAGAAAACGCTTTCTTATTTGAAGAGTCGATATTATAATTATTTTGGTCCAGACCCCAAATGTATAAGAAAAGAGAAGGTGGCCAACATCATAAACAATGTAGGAATCAAATAATCTCAAAAGACAGGATTTTTTAAATAAGGGAGAAAATATATATTAACGTATAAGATAGTTAGAAAAAGCTAGTCATCCACAACATGGCTACAAGGCTAAAAGTACAACAGAAGTAGAAAGAACTAAGAGAATAAAAGATACTAGCCATTGCAGTGACAAGCCAAAGAGCTACAAAGAAAGCTAAACTGATGTAACTAAAGCAAACTGCGAAAAGAGAACCCAAAATAATAAAATGAGGTTGTCATTTTAGATATCTATTCAAAGAGGTAAATACAGATGCAAAATATATAATGAAAACTTAAAAACCAATGGAGCAGAAGAGCCATCTTTATACAGCACCTCTTTAATAACAGAGACTTTGTGTTGCCAACACTAGAGACAAACAATCAGAAACTGATTACTAAACCAATTTATATAAAATTCTTGGCTAGACCATTGATAATGTTTTCTAGGTTTTTGATAGCTCTAAATGTGTTTTCCAGTCCGAGTCTGAGAAATAGTGCTGGTAGAGGGATTACATTAGTGCTTGGTTTGAGAGGGCAGACCCAATGCCCAAGCATGGAGCCACTATTTAATTTTTGAACTGAGGGTATCCAAATGGGATCTCGTGAACCAATCAGGTAGGAATAGAGATACGAGAGATGTGAGTGATGAAAGGACGAATAGAATTAATAACAAACAAGATACAAATGGGAGTTAGAGGAACTAACAAGGAGGATAAATCCATTTAGGCTCCAAGGGCCATGACCATAAAAATTGCATTTGCTTTATCTTATATCCCTCATATGAAAGCATAGAATGCTTCAAAATGATTTCTCTCTCAAATTGGGACTGTAGTGGATTTAGGCTAATCCCTACAACTTAGCAGAATCGGTACAGAACAGACCAAAACACAGGAGATCAAACAGAACAGAGCCTAATTACTCTTGAGCAACATAAATTTAAATTTTAAATAACACCATTATAGGCAGAAGTTTGTGGACAGAAGAGTGAGAAGTGGGAGTAAAGAACAAGATGTAGCAATGAGACAAATGAAAGGATGTCAACATTAGTGGTATTAGCAAAATCAATGAGAAACTAATGATCAAAATCAATGGTTAGGGCAGGACAGCGATTCATGATCACGGAGATTCTACCTCTAGGGTAAGGCCATCAACTGTGGGTGCAGTTAGGGTTGAACGAAGAATTGGTGAAGGTCTAGCTCCCTCGCCAGGCTTCCCTATCTCATGTAATAGGCAACCTGACCACCACTAGAAGGGTGAACCCCAAGAAGAGTCGGCAGAAATGTGTGTAGTGCAGAGATAGTGTGGTTGGAGTTCAGTTCAATAGTGGCCATCATCGACCCACTACCCATATAAATCTTCCGAACAGCAGAACTACCTCGTGAGAAACCCAGATCACCTGGGTGCTGCAATACCATAAATTAAACGTAGAGAACCAGACATGGGAAATGTGGGTGAGATGCATCGAAAGAGGAACTTGACTTACAAATTATTTGCTCTAGATATCAGCATCCAACATGCCCTCTCATGTAGCCCTTCAATGGAGTCCGAGATGCTCAATCTAAAGCTGTAGCAAAACGAAGAACATCATCCACTGCACAAGCAAAATAAATAAAATTGCATAGAAATTATTGATAGTGTAATAGAAATACAAATTGTTAATCAGTGATGAAGAAGAACCAGCTTACATGCATTGATGGATAGAGTCGCGGAATAGATGTGAGTATTATGTCAGTCAAGATTATTGATAGTTTAATAAAAATATACATTGTTAATCAGTGATGAAGAATAACCAGCTTAAATGCATTGACAGATGAAGTCGTGGAATAGAAATGGACCTTTGATGAAGCCGAAGATCCTCCTCTATATGAACTTACAAGGAATCAAGACGCAAACCTAAAGCCCTGAATGACAGTGAAGCTCCAAAGAATGTTTTATCATATTTTAATTTTATAGTAAAATAATTTTGAAGTACGTTGAAATTTAGAGGATCTAATGGAAAGAGGCCTAATTTGAGAAATTATGTTCTTTTATTATTAGTGTGTTAAGGAGTGTGTTGAAGAAAGAGGAGAATGGAGAATGTGGGTAGATTCTCATGCTATCATTAAAGTCCTAAATGAAAGTGAAGCTTTAAAGAATGTTTTATCATATTTTAATTTTATAGTTATATAATTTTGAAGTATGTTAGTTATATAATTTTGAAGTATGTTGAAATTTAGAGGATCTAAAGAAAAGAGGTTTAATTTGAGAAATTATGTTTCTTTACTATACGTGTGTTAAAGAGTGTGTTGAACAAATAGGAGAATGAAGAATTTGAGTAGATTCTCATGCTATCAATAAGATTACCATAACTATAGGTTCCCACTACCATACATGGATGATTTAATAGATTGGTTAAGAGGATGGCACTACTTAGCAAAGATTGATCTTAAGAATGGATATTATTGAACTAGAATCCATGAAGGAGATGGCCAAAAGACAATCTTAAAATTGAAGGATGGAGAATAATGGTTGGTCATGTTCTTTTGATTGATCATTGAGACAAATACATTTATGAGACTAATAAATGGATTTAAAACTTTCATAAGAATGTTGTTATCTATTTGGATGATAATTTAGTGCTCGGTGAGAGTAGGGATGAACTCATCTTCAACACTTAGAATAGGTTTTAGAATAGCTAAGAGAGGTCTAGTTGTGTATAAACCTAAAAAATCATAGTTCTATGCAAAACAAACTAGTATGTTTTGGACTTTGATATCTCAAGATGGGTTGAGGATGTAGCTAGAGAAGGTTCAAGCAATTATTAAGTGGTAGTACTATAGAATGCCTTAAAGGTCAAAAAATTTCATGAGTTGCAAAACTTCTACATAAAGTTCATTACGATCTTTAATCGGATTTGCATAACATTTACATGTTGCATGTGGAAGGGTCGATTCAACTAGACATTTTCCATAGGGAAGAGTTTTGAATTATTGAAGAAAAAGATGATGAAGTCCCTAGTGTTGACACTTCTATACTTTTCAGAGGTTTTCAAGTGGATAATAAGGTTAATCTTATTGGTCGTCTTGTTCATGCCAAATCAATCCAAGTTGTTGGGTTATATGTGTGTGTGTGTGTGTGTGTGTGTGTGTGTGTGTGTGTGTGTACGGGGAATTCTTCAATCTGTTGGGAGCAAGCTCAAAAATGAAAATATTAGTGGGTTAGCACATATAATCGATTCAAAAACACACGAAAGAGCAAGCAAGCAACAAAGAACTCAACATAACATCAGATTGAGCTAAAAATAAGTAACAATACACCCTATTTTACTCATTTTGATTTGATCTTCTTGATAGGATGTAGGTGTGCTCTCTCAAACACACAAATGACATGAATCCCCAAGGCAATGCAAGCTTGAAATCAAAGAAGAAATTCAAGAACTAGTATGGCAAACTAGTCTTAAATCCTTCCCAAAGATAATGCTCAAATTGATATGCAAGATACAAGATTGAAAGCTATGATGCAAGAACTATGCTATGTTATGATATGAGATGGAAACTATGATTCAATTTTAACCAAAAAGAACCTAGCATGTAATATCTAAGTGATTTAAGCATAAACTAAGAGCATATGAAAACATGAAATCTAGAGTTATGAACTTCTAAATGCAAAATAACATGATAACAAAGCAAAATTAAGAGATGGAAAATGAAGAGGAGAAGGCCTCTATTTATAGAGTTTTTGGAGAGAGGAAGAGGCTTGGATGAAGTGGCACCTATGTGGCATCCACATAAGAGCCACATAAGGGACACATAGACTTGAAA
>MU227776.1:1186030-1196334 GCA_018584345.1 Thuja plicata
TCAATATTTCCAAGTGGGAGACAAAGTTGTAAGAAGAAATTAAAGAGGAATGGGTGCCCATTTTGGAGAGAATTTCCCCATGTGGGTGAGCATTCCATTAGCCTTAAAAAGGTTAGGAATCACCCATCAAGCATGGTTAAAGGATAGTTAGGTGGGGAAATATGCTTAGAAAATGAGGTGATGGGAGTAGGGTAGGAATAGGGTAGGCTTTAGGGTAGGTTTAATAGGTTCCTAACTAGGGTTTAGATTATAATCCAAATTGAATTTGAATAAATCATGCTTTAGAAGAATTAGCAATATGGGGGAATTTAATAAATGTAAATTTATTAAAAAGGAGATTTTATGAGACAAATGTATTTAAATGAAATACAGTAGAATAGTATTTAAACTATTGATAAATACTAGCAAATGAAACTATTTAATTGATTAAATTAAATAGTTAGAGGAATAAGAGGGAAAATAATATTAATATTAATATTAATATTTTTGGACGTCTACATTTTGCCCCTCTTTGACGTGGCGTCGCAAGTGACATTACGTCAAAGACAAGAAAATAAGTTGCCCCAGAGGAAGAGAGTTTCTAGGAGTCGTGTTGAAGCAACGACGGTATAAGGTTGTGCCCCCTTGAGAAAAGAACACAACGGAGATGACGTTGTGGAATTTTCTCGAAAAAGGACGCAACGGGCAGGAGGAAGGGAGAGGAGGTAATAAATAGAAGCCTTCTGAAATGCAATTAAGAATGCAGCTAAGAATGCAAATGTAAATGAAATTAAATGCAGCTAATGAGCATTAGGGATCCATTTGTGTTATATAAAAAATATATGGAGAGCACATCCGATTTTGATATTGCAATAGGAGGTATGCCATCAGGTGTTAGAAAACACAGATGACAAGATTCTTTTGCGTGGGCTAGACGCTCAAACGAAAGCACACTACAAAAGATGCATGTATCAGTAGCCACCAGTCACAACACACCAAGATATAACAGATCGAGGTAGTGGTGACTAGGTGTAAACTGGCACCGAAAGATAAAATCAATAAAGAAGGCCTCATGACCAAGCAATCATTTGGTCCAAAGTTCTTGCCATGAACATGATTTATGTAATGAAGGATGTGATAAGCCGACACCGGAAGGATGCATCCTGGCGGGCAAAGATTGGATTTGATTTGATAAAAGAGATTCGCTGGCAAAAGTTGTGAACAGGATGGGGAGAGAGGACAGTCCGTCGCAAAATTGATTTGGTGAAAAACATGGTCGTAGTCGCATGAGTTGAAACGTCGTTGAAAACTAAAAGCTAGGATGATGTGGAAAGAATGAAGTGTTTATTGCATATTTTTGAGAATATTTGATGTTTTTAAAAAAGTTTGAATTTTTTGAATTTTTTTGGATTTTTGAAATTTGTAAATGTTTTTGGGTTTTTATGCGTATTCAAGCTGTACAACAAGATGATTTATACAAAAATATACACGGGGCTATAAGAGGGCGGGGGGCTGTAAAGAAGGTCATTTATGAATAGTAAATAGTGAAAACTGAGCTCTAGAGTGAAAAGATGGCTGACAAGAGGATGAAGGGGCAGTTGGGGGAGCGCGTGCGCACACATGAGAGGCCCGCAAAGTGACCGGTACCGGTGAGTGACCTAGCCGAGACCGCACATTTATTATTGTCAAAGTTATTTAATGCTTTGGGTGGGGTTAGGGGGCAATAAATGCGGGTTTTTTAACTTTCAGACCGGAGACGTCGGTTCAAGACCCGACATCTGTGAGGATGTCGATCCCTGGATCGAAGACGTCGATCCTTGAATAGGCGTCTCCACAGATGTCGGTGCCGAACCAGCATCTTCGAAGACACTGGATCCAGACCCCCATCTGCGAAGACGGCAGTCGATTGGGAAAGCGGACGGAGACGCCGCTGTATGAACCGATGTTTCTGGCTGAACTGGCGTCTGCGCCTAAAAGAGTAGACTCCGAAAGGAAGGGAAATGGGGGGACCCGACTGGGGCCAGGGATGGGTCGGCAAAAGACCTAGGGACAAGATGCCCCACTTTGGGAGGGTTTAGACTAGGACTAGAAGAAAAAGTGGCTAACATGGTGGATTGTTTGAAATTTTGCAGGAGCATTTCCCGCCATTGGGATCGCCAGAGCATTGGTCGCCGACCATTGAGTTGGAGCCATAGCTCACAGAGGATGACTGGGGGTTGTTAGTTGTAGTTGGGTTGGACTATGTGCCCCGTTGGCCTAGGCTACGAGCGCACAATGGGATGATGACCGCATTGATCGAGAGGTGGCACAGTGATACCACCACATTTCACTTGCCTATTGGAGAGGCGACTATCAACCTGGAGGACATCTGGCGGATCCTTCGGATACCCATCCGAGGGGTGGTTCCTCAGTACCGGTTGGAGGATAGGGACCATTTTATGGAGATTTATTTTAGGATACCGATGAGATGAATCTCGACATATAGGACCTGGATGCCCTGGCAGCCAGCGGTGGACCAGAGACTTCAGCGGGTGGCCCTATATCTTGCAGGATTGATTGGCAGGCGTATGTTAGCTGACCTGGTGAGACATGGTTTCGGCATGGGATGGTTGCGAGTACTAGTAGAGATGCTAGAGGAGGGGACTTCTTATTGCTGGGGGTACGTTGTCCTCAGACAGTTGTACCATGACCTACACATGGTTGTGTACCGCAAGGCACGCAACATGGGTACAGGCGTGACTTTGATGTTAGTTTGGGCTTGGGAGCACATTGCAATGTTCCAGCCGATGAGAGTTCAAGAGGAGTGACAGCCTGGAGAGCCCTATGCCTGTAGATATAGGCTGCCCTTGAGATACACCTCTGTCGGCCAGACTGGATATTGGTGGTGACTCCTAGATGAGGTACAGGTTTTCTGCTGGACCCCATAGCGATTATGCGAGCCATAGGGGACGATGGATTGGGGGAAAGGAGTGGAGGACAGTTTCGAGGACTTTATATACCTATCATACGTTCAGACAGATTGCTTTCTACTGGGGAGGACCATCTACCAGATAGAGAGGTACAGACCCTCGAGGGTGATGAGACAGTTTGGTCTACAGTAGGGGGTGGTGGCAGAGGATGCATTACATCCTCATGTCACCAAGGAGGTAGGTACCTGGGGGAGATACACAAATTCTCTTACCGTGAGGGCATATTAGAGAGACATAGTGCGGCTTGACTTTGTTGCACGACCAAACATTACAAATGCAGGGATGACCCCAGAGTACGTAGCATGGTGGGCTGCACACACACCATTGAGACTGACGGACCCAACTCAGGTGGCTGCTCATGAGCAGCCGACAGGGGATATGGATGTGGACGATGGGACAGATATCGAAGATGCCCCAAAGACCTCGGCAGTAGGTTAGAGGAGGAGACTACAGAGACGGGTGAGACCTTGTACAGAGGCACAAGTAGGGGCAAGGCCAGATCAGGGGCTACCACCAGTGAAAATACAGGTACAGGCATCACTAGTTCCACCATAGGTACATGGGCCACAGGGGCCACCCATAGGATACGTAGCACAAGAGACCCACGATACTGTCATCGCAGAGCGAGACAGTCTTTAGACAGAGTGCATGAGATTGTGAGGTTTACTGGACATGGTGGTGGTGTCAGACACAAGCCTACACACGGAGATTGCCCGGATATAGGGGCTACTGACTGCAGAGATAGCATGGGCAGACAAGGTTGAGGGTGTGTTAGCATTTCTTCTTGTATCCTTCAGTTCTAAAAGAGAATATGCAAACTAGACTTGGGGATCTTAGTCCAACTCACATGAATCTGCTTCCTCATACAAATTGAAGGGCAAGAGAAGGCTACTTGATGAGGATTTGATCCTCCTGCTTCGAGTTCCACACACTCAGGCGGGTGCACCTAAAACATACTAAATCTACATGCATAAACTCTTTCTCAATAGAACCTTTTATGCAGACATGAAAATCAGTGGATAGTTCTCAGACTTATAAGATATGGGAGTTCAACTCAGCCAATCTTATGCAGGATCCCACCTACATGTTTTGCTAAGAACTAGGAAAATGGTCAATGTAACAACAAGGATATTCACCCTTCTTCTCTTCAAACCCGGAAGCTCAGGAAGGCTAACCTATCAGATTCACTTCTACAGGGAATCACCAAAAGCATTTGCACTATTCAATGCAACTCATACACATTACTGTTCTTGAACAGGAAAGGGAAAATGGTTTGAATTTAATGATTTGATGATGAAACTGCATAACCAACAAAGGACCAGTGCCTTATCTATTGGGCAATAGAGTCAAACAAATATGCATTCCCAGAAAACCCCAACTCCAAACTCAAAGGACCTGAATGAAATGCCTTACAATCCTTTCTTCTCATTTCAATATCTGAACATCAACTTTATGTGTTGATCCTAAACTCTCAGAAATTGCATTCAAGATTTAATCTCTCCTTGAAAGAAACTCGAAAAAAAAACCCACAAATACCTTGTAACTGGTGCATTAACATGATTTACAGATTAATACACAAGAATTAACACCAAGCATATAAAGACATCAGATGGATATTTGAACAGGGATTCCATCATTCTTCATTGAAATTCATCTGGAACTGAACATTGCAAGACCATGCACACAAAGAAATAAAACTCAAGAGCTTGAATACTGCCCAGAAGCATAATTTTCACCATTTTGTATCCTTACTGTGTATTGCATTAAATATTTGTTTTCAACATATTAAATGATTCCACAATTGCATTGAGATCTCCCTTTTCAAAAACTAATGTGCCTTTTGTCTTCATTTGTGCAGACTCCTTTATCAAATATCTACACAGAGGTGTGTCCCAAAAGCAAAGATAAAGTCCATATTTCTTAATGCAATCTGAAACACATCATTAATCTAAATCCAATTTTGTCACTTTAACAATCCGCTTGATTTAAAGATATTATTGCATTGGCTGACTTTAAAAACTGACCAAATCAAGTAACCAGGGTGTGGCACTGGGCATACACATTCCATGTCTAACATTCTTCCATGCTGCAAAGTGACGCCTGGCGAAATCAAACAGGTGAAAAGATTTTAATCACCCAAGTTGCCTATTCAGAACAATTATGCAAATCACCCTATCAAATAGCGGTAAACACATTTGGTTTTGACTTTGAAAACATGTCAAAAGACCTCCTAGGGATCTGAGCTTCTGAACATTGGAAGTATGCTATATGGAGAATACAGATCCAAAAGGGCGGCTCTTGACAATCATTCAGATACATTTGGCGGCCCCTCAAGAGTAGCCACTTGGAAATGCAGGAAACAGGAAACATCAAGAATAATGATTTCTGCAAATGAAAAGCATCTTGAAAAGTGTGCAAACAAAATCCTCAGGATCTGAAAACTTGCAAACTTGAAGCAAATTTGGTCTATAATTCAGGGAAACCATTTTCCTGATGTGACCAATCATGGTATTCAAGATATAACCTCACAAACAGGACCTCCGACCAAGCTGTGCAACTGATCTGCATCAAAATATTAGAAATTGCAAATGAAATCGGATTGGCAAACTAAGCAAACGGATTCATCATGGCCTGAAAATCTTCATGGTAGCACATTTCCATGGCTAAAATATAGAGGAGCATTCAATTTTCCATTTCATTCAACCCGGTGTAAAATTGTAAGACCTCAAAGTAGGTCATTCAGAAATCTGCATTTGACAGTTTGGCACACTGATAGAAACTGCAAATGGAATGGGCTTAGCAAACTGACCAAATGGACTTGTCGTGACCTGAAGACGGAGACTCAAAAAGTATTTAACCTCTATAATGGAGTACAAAAGGAACCTTTTCAATTAGGTCACAAGGTCAAAAGTTACAGTCAGTCAAACAAGGCTACTCGAAATTCTGATCAATTACACAATGCATGACAACAACAAACTACCAACTTTGAGGGGTTTCAAAACTAGTCAAAACATATTGAAATGACTTGGGATTTGAAACATAGGTTCTTTGATATGCATACTAAACATCCCCAAAGTGGTGGGTCATGAAACATTTCTAGGTGAAATATATTCAAAGGCAAACTAGGCCTGTTACAACAAATTAACACTTAGGCACAAATGCAGATTTTGACAGGTGCTCAAAACAAGACATCACGAAATAACTCAAAACTTGAAATTAACGAATTAGGATGTCTTCATATGCCTAAACAAGAGTGATGAGCACCTTACATGCATGGTAGACCTCAGAATCTCATCTAGGAAAATAGGCTCAAAAAGCATTTATAGGGGGTCAAAATGCAAAATTTTAACATGGTACTTCAAAAACTCTTACTGCTTTTTTTAGTTCCAATAGGGTGCACTGGACACTTTACAGGGCAGGGTGGACTCAGGCGAGTTTTCTATGGTTGAACTGACATAGGATGCCGCATAGCTATGTACCAAGATAGGTACACTGACGGACCAGTTAGATACTCTGACCTTGCAGCTGGAGCAGGCCACAGAGGAGATTCGCGCATTGACCTCTGAGAGGGATGCAACACAGCGGCGGGCTGAGACATACAGGGCTGAGTAGGATATTTCCAGACAGGCAACCATCACAGGTGGAGTGGGATAGGTTGTAGCTGAGGCTTTCGCAGCTCATAGAGATTTGACCAGGGCAGGCAGGGAGGCAGCCCATTATTGAGTTTTGTACCATCAGCTTGTGCCTGAGGGACAGAGGCAAAAGTACTCAGAGAGGTCTCGATCTTAGAGCATAGTGTGGACTTCAACGTCACAGGGATCAGTGGGGATTCCACCATGTCTGCCACCAGAGCAGGGAGGTGGATCCTCACAACCACCGGCATGATTCAACAGAGGATCATGTGACACACAGTTTTGCATTTTAAGATATACATGTATATTGGCACCAAGGTGCATGTGATGTATTTTATTGACAGACATTGTATTTTATGGACGTTGATATATATATATATATATGATCGAGGAATCTTATGATGCTTATGATGTATAATCTATATGTTGTGATCTATATGATGCTTTGATGCATATGCCTATATGATGACTGACATTTGGTGCTTGCAGGATGTGATGTATATGTATAACCTATTGTGTATGCAGGATGGTTTCATGATTATGTATATATGATGCATGACTTATGCAGGGTGGATGATGCTATGTATACGATGTACTGACATGTGTGGATGTAGGATGTGATGTGATTTTAGGATGTATGCAAATGTATATGTGATGGTTTATGAATGCTTTAACAATGCAAGACTAAAATGAATCGAAATGAAGTAACTATGGAAGACATGACATGAATATGAATGAATTAACTATGCAAGATTAAAATGAAACTAAGTGAATGCAAGATGAATCTAAATGAATTAACTATGCAAAAATGAATCTAAATGAATTAACTATGCAAGATATGAAATGAATCTAAGTGGATTAACTATGCAAGATTAAAATGAGTCTAAATGAATTAATTATGCAAGATAGGAAATGAATCTAAATGAATTAACTATGCAAGATATGAAATGGATCTAAGTGATGCAAGATGAATCTAAATGATGGAGTAATAATGCAACTTAATCTTAATGATAGATACAATAATGATACTATAGGTAACAGACATGATGGATGCAACAGGTGCAATAGGACTCATATTTTTTTTGGTGTGTCACAATCAACTGATAAACCAGATAGGTGGACTATGGAGGATTAGGCAAGGAATGTTATTAGGACGATGATTCTGGATGTTAGCGCGATGACGAGGAGATCGAATATGTCATGAATATACAAGTACCAAACTGAGTGATTAATTACAAGCGATTAGCTACAACGATTATGTACAAAGGTTGCTGCCGAGATTTGATTGGATCATGTTGTTAATCTCGATGTGCGTGATAGTGTAGTATGTTGATTGATGAGTTCAAGAGGAAAGATATATCCTACAAGAACCCAAAGATGATGATGATCTTAGATTTAAGTTGACGAGAGGAAGGATACATCCTCAAGAGACTCATTTCCAGAAAGATGGGACGTACCAAGTTGATTGATCAAATGTGCAACATGAGCAAACTGTAGAACCAACGTGGGATTTAATGGTGTAACTGTATCATTTTCCACACAAAAAGCAACTCAGGACATGAGAAATATACATGATTGAAGCTCAAGGTTTGGGATAGTACAACATATGGACAATAATATACAAGATTATGTGCACAAAAGCTCAGGATACGAGATTGGAAGATCACTGCGGACTAGTGCGTATGATATGTGAACACCCAGGGAATATGGGAAATACGAAGATTAGTGGAGATGTGGTGCTGGTGATGGAAGGAAACAAGATTTTGATAGATAATGGAATGGTCCATTATGTGTGATGCATGTTTCCAGGTTTTCATCACGTATACTTGTCCAAGGCACCTAATTGCCAAGTTTTCACCATTGGACGAAAATTTTCTCTTTATTTTTCTTTTTGATTTCTTTGGATATTTTTGATGTTTTTGATATTGCCCAAGTGCCTGTTTACCAGGTTTTCACTGGAACCCATTTTTTTCAGCGTCATTTTTCTACTTTTTAGAGATTTTTTCAGGACTGTTTTATATTGTTTTTGTGCTTTCTTCAGGACTTTTTATACTTTTTATGGATTTTCTCAGATAACTGGAATGAACAACTAGCCATCGGGCGTAGAAGCACCTAAGATGAATGATGTTGGTAGGATCATTCAATGGTTCTCCTTCAGGAGTGGAGAGTTGATATGCCCCAGAACCGAAGCATGCAGTGACAACATATGGGCCTTGCCAAGTGACTTCAAACTTGCCTTTCTTTTCCCGATTAGTACCCACTTTTTTATTTTCCTTTAGCACAAGGTTCCCTACCTGGAACTAGCATGGGTGGACCTTCTTGTTATAGTTATGCTTGAGTCTATTCTAGTAAACAATCAAGTGATCATAAGCTTGCTGACACTTTTCATCTAGTAGATCAAGTTGTGTGAGTCGTGCCACTCGGTAATCTTGATCATTAATTAGGCCTCTTAGAGATACTCTAAGGGATGGTAGTTCAACCTCAATTGGTAAGATTGGTTCAGCACTGTAGACTAGGGAGTATGGACTAGTGCCAATAGGAGTACGATAGGAAGTGCAATATTCCCATAGGGCGGGGTTGATCTGGAGATGCTAGTCACGACCAGTATCATTGACAACTTTCTTGAGGATTTTGAGGATGGTTTTATTAGTTGCCTCAGCTTGGTCATTACCTTGCGGGAAATATGGACTGGAAAAATGGTGATGGATGTGGAGGCGAGCACAGAGATCATTGACGTGTTGATTTTCAAATGGTGTACCATGATCTGTGAAGATGGTGGAGGGTATGCCAAAGTGGCAAACAATGTGATAGAGGATGAATTTGGATGTCTAGATGCCAATAGTGAGTGCGAGTGGAATTGCTTCAACCCACTTTGTAAAGTACTCCATTGCTGTGATTATTTATTTGTGGCCTTCAAATGAGAGGGGAGTAATCTTATCAATGATGTCAAAACCTCAACAAGAGAAGGGCCAAGGAGGCACAATAGGTCTGAGGTCTTGGGAAGGAGCATGAATCATATTGGCATGTTGTTGGCAAGGTAAGCACTTCTTGATGAACTCACAAGCATCATGTTCCATTGTAGGCCAATAGTACCCTATACATAGAAGTTGTTTGGCTAGGACCATGCCACTCGTGTGAGCACTGCAGATTCTAGCATGTACCTCTTGTAAAGCCTGGGTGGCTTCATTTTCATCTAGACATCTAGGGAGTACGTTGTGATAGCCTCGACGATCAAGGGTATTGGCTACGAGGGTGTAACGGGATGCTCTGCGGATAAAGTTTTGGCGTTGGGTTGCTGTGAGATGAGGGGATATGATACCATTTTGTAGGTAAGATTGGATATCATGCTACCATGGGGACTGAGGACCAACCAAGACACATACGCAATTTGATTCATCATTCTCTTAAGCGGGAGCATGAAGTTGCTCAACTAAGAATTCATATTGTGTAGACTCATGAGGAATCTCTAGGAGGGAACCAATTGTGGCCATTGCATCAGTAGCCTTGTTTTGTAAGCATGGTACTTGTGTTATCTGTAAGTGGAGGAAGTGTTCTTTCATTTTATCAACCATCTACTTATATGGCACCAATTTGTTGTCTTTGGTTTGATACTCATCTAGGACTTGTTTGATGATGAGTTGGGAGTCGCCAAAGACATGTATATATGTGATGTTCCATTCTATGGCCATGTGGAGTCCTGCGATTAGTGCCTCATATTCTGCAA
>MU227776.1:1196384-1207146 GCA_018584345.1 Thuja plicata
CATAGGGATGTAGTCACCTTGAGGTGTGACAAAAAGTATTCCTGCCCCTGCACCATGAGCTGTGTAGGACCCATCAAAGTAGAGTTTCCAAGTTGGTTGTTCTTCTATCATGTACAAATGCTCATCTGGAAATTTTGTGACCAAAGGATATGCATCTACCAATGGCGCTTCTGCTAGCTGATCAACGATGACTTGCCCTTTAATAGCTTTTATGTCGACATATTGAATATCAAACTCGCTAAGCAACATAACCCATTTTGCCATTCAACCTGTGAGTGTAGTCTTGGAGAGTAGGTACTTGAGAGGATCCACCTTTTAAATGAGCTTGGTTGTATGACTAAGCATATAGTGGAAAATTTTTTGAGTGGCGAAGACCACTGCCAGACATGCTTTTTCCATAGGAGAATAATTGAGTTCATAACCCACTAAGGTTTGACTGATATAATAAATAGCTCTTTCTTTGCCTTCGTCATCCAATTGAGCAAGGAGTGCCCCTAGTGCTGTGGTAGTAGCATAAATGTATAGGATGAGTGGTCGACTAGGTACAGATGGTACCAAGATGGGTGGATTAGCCAAGTATCCTTTGATTTTGTCAAAACTCTTCTGACACAGAGGATCCCACTTGAATGCGTTATCTTTTCGCAGGAGATGAGTGAATGGTTGGCACTTGTCTGCTAGTTGAGAGATGAAGCGGTGTACAGATTGTAGCTTTCCTTGGAGGCTACGTAGTTGTCAGAGTGTTTTTGGTGGAGGCATCTCTATGATAGCTTGTACTTTCTTTGGATCAATTTCTATGCCTCGTCTGGATATAATGAACACCAGGAGTTTGTCTGATGTGACTCCAAAGACACATTTCTTAGGGTTTAGCATTAAGCAATAGTGTCCAATTCTATCAAAGATGCATTCCAGAACATCTAGGTGATCTTCCCTCTTAACTGATTTTGCCAAGATATCGTCCACATAGTCTTCAAGGATCTTGTGAATCATGTCATGAAAAATGACAGTCATGGCTCTTTGATAGGTTGCCCCAGCGTTCTTTAAGCCAAAAGGCATCATGTTATAGCAGAAGGTGCCCCAAGGGGTTGTGAATGTTGTCTTATGATGATCTTCTTCTGCAATGCAGATTTGATTATATCCGAAAAAGCCATCCATGAGTGACAACATCTCATGTCTTGCTGTGAGATGCACAATCATGTCTATGTTTGGCAATGGGAAATCATCTTTGGGGCATGCCTTATTGAGATCTCTAAAATCTATACATATCTTGATTGATTTATCAGGATTAGAGATGGGCACCATGTTAGAAATCCAGTCAAAATAGTCAATGGGACGGATGATCTTGGCTTGGAGTAACTTTTCTAGCTCCGCTTTGACAAGTAGTGCCACTTTAGGGTGCATCTTTGTAAGATTTTGTTTGACAAGCTTGATGTTTGGGTCCACTGCTAGATGGTGACCACCAAACTTGTTGATGGATTCCTTTAATAAAGTGGCAAGATCACTTTCTTCTGCTTCAGTCAGAGATGCTGCTATGTATGTGATGGCGGGATTCTCTTTGGTACCCAGGTTGACAGGTTTTGATTCTTCAATGAGAATCGATGAATGTTCAGGCCTGTAATCACAGATTAGAGGAAGAGGAGAATCTTCATCCTCTGGTGCCTCAAAGAGGTTTTCACCAGGCAATACACCATTTGTTTTTACTATTTTATGATTAGATAGCGCCCCAGAGGGGTTTTTGCTAGGGGATCGATTTTTCTCTTTTTTATTTTTTTTTTCTGTTTCATTTTGGCGGCTAAGTTCTCCTCTTCCCCAAAGTATGCCTTTGGGTCCAGTTTATAGACATATGCTAAGTCTTGCCCCCAGTCACTGCTTTGCTCAATTGCTCCCATGAAACTTAGGAGCACGTCCTCACTTTGGAACTCGTCAACATGCACGACACTTGGTTGGTCCCAGTCTATGAGTTTAGGATGGCAGAGGGGAAGGTCAATGAAGAGGATGGAAAGTTGTTGTAGGACAACATTTTCTAGGAAGGTTTCATCGTCGAAAACATCGCCATAAGCTCTCACAACTTTCTCTTCCAGGATATCTTTGATGTCAGTGATTTTGCCTAGGGATGGACAAGAGGTAAAGATGTTTTCATTGGTGCTCCCATTCGTGTCAGAGCCCATGCCAAGGCCTAGGTTCTTTTCTAGTTGGGTAGGTATAATAGGATCTTTCATTCCTTGCTCTTCATAACCAAGGCCACCTCCTTGATAGTTCCATTTTTCTGTCACTAGTTTGTGCGTTGCAGGGTACTTATCTTTGAAGTAATTGAGGTGATTTGTGTCCTTGGGTTGTGGATCTTTATATAGCCATTGGTTGATGTTTGGTGTCATTTCCTGGCCAATCAAAGTACCTTTTGATATAAAAGTGGTAGGACCAAATTGTAGTGCCTTGGTTGTCTCTGATTCTGTCTTGCTTAGATTAGGTTGGCGACCTTGAGTGTGAGGATCAATTGGCAATGCTCCAACTGTGAAGGCATCAGATAAAGTGTACTCACCACAACCTTTGTTGTTGATCTTGACTGTGGATAAGGTGGAGGAGAGGATTGTTTCTGGGTCTGAATGGATTCGAGATGAACTGGCGATAGAGGTACCAATATCGATCCTGGGACAGTGATTAGAATGTGGAAAGGATGTTTCCAACGCATTGCAGTATGCGAAGGGCTTGGGATCTGTGCAAATGGTGATCTCAGTGCCTTTATATGGGAAATTGATGCACTGATGGTAGGTGGAGGGGATGGCTTGCATAGAATGAATCCATGGGTGTCCAAGGAGGATATTGAAGGGAAGGTCAAGATCAACAACATGACATAATGTATCCTAAATAACTGGGCCCACTTGAATGGGAAATGATATGGTGCCTTCAGAAGTATGCTCCAGATTGTCATATGCTTTTATTGTGATGACATCATTTATTATATCAGCTTTAGTGCAACCCAATTGTTTTATGAATTTTAGAGTTCACAGATTTAGGGCTGATCCATTATCTATCATGACCCGTTTGATGGAAAAAACTTTAACCATGAAAGCAATATGGAGCGGGAGATTATGATCAGTTTCTTCTGAGGGTACATTTGTTGGTTTAAAGGAGACCCCACAAAATGTAGACATGTGTCCGACAAGGTTTTGGAATTCAGTGAGGTTGATGTCGCTGGGAACATGGGATTATTGCAAGGCTTTATTGAGGATCTCTTGATAAGTGGGTGATGTGCGAAGAAGATCTAGGATGGAAATTTGGGCTAGAGTATTCCCTAGGTGTTCCAAAATGTTGTATTGGGTCCCAACAAATGGGGTAGGACCGGCACTTGCAACTATTATCCTGCCTCTACGAGTGGTGATTGTGCATTGGTTATCGACACCCTTGACATGAATGACATTGACAGAGGACTAGACTTGGGATATGCAGCCGATGAGATTATCGTAGTTGATATATGCAGTGGTATAATCTTTTCTATCAATGTTTTATGCTTGTTTACCCTTCCCCTGATCAGCGGACTGGGTAGGATTGCTTGGACCTGTACCTGAAGTGTGTTTAGGGAATGCATTTTGATAAATTTTAAGGCCTGCATTTGGCGATGATTGGGTAGGAGAGTTCACTTCAATCTCCTTGCGGTCAATGAGGTCCTGAATATAGTGTTTCAGCTTCATGCATTTGAGGGTGGTGTGTCCCTTAACATGGTGGTATTCATAGTACTCGTTTTCTTTATACCAAGCTGGCTTAGCAGTTGAGTCATCAAATGGCTATGTTTTAGGATACACGACTTGGTTAGCTTGGAATAGCTTGCGAAAGATAACATCTATGGGTTCACCCAAAGGGGTAAATGTGCATTGTGGCGCATTCAAAGCATGAGGTCTTTGTTGTCCTTGCAGGACTGATATAGCATTTGGATGATTCATAGGACCTTGATAGTTGTGTTGATATGACATCCCTGGGGGGGATAGATAGTCATGCCTTGAGGGCGCATATTTTTCTGGTAAGTCGGTTGGGAATACATAGGATTTGGTTGTTGATACATGTGAGGAGGTTGAGGGTACATTGGTGGTGCTTGCTGATAAGTCTGGGTAGGTGCATTAGGATTGGCTACCACAACCTGAACATGTTTGGTGTCAGTGGCTCCATCCGTTACCGCATTTTTGTTCTTATTCCAGTATTGTGATCGATCATTGTTAAGTTTGTCAGGCTGGGATTCTTTGTAGTGCTTGATGGCACCCTCTTCTACAAGACCTAGTTCAAGATCCATACCTTTGATTTTGATGTCGTGATATGTTTGTATATAGTTCATGCACATGTGATAGGCAAGCTTAGGATGAAGGTTGTTAATGAAGATTTTGGTAAGATATTGCTCTAGGGGTTGGTAAGACAACCTTGTAGTAAGCCCTTGCCAGCACTGAAGATAATCAGCTAGGCTTTCTCCTCCCTTTTGTTTGGAATTGCATAGGTCAAGGAGTGAGAGTTCATTTTTGACATTATGTGCGTATTGGGCCACAAACTTTTTAGATAATTCTATGAAAGTAGAGACTGTACCATAAGGAATTTTTTAGAACCACTCAAGAGCGGTTCCTCCTAAGCTTTTGTGAAATAGTCTCATGAGGAAGTTATCACTATAGGCCACTTCTTGGCAGGCCATGTAGAATTATTTCACGTGACTTACAGGATCTCCCTTCCCCTGATATTTATCAAACTTGGGTGTCTCAAAATGCTTGGGGAAGGGTATGGTAGTGATAGATCGATCAAATGGATAAGGAAATACCTCTTCAAAATTGAATGTTTTAGCCTCTGTCCTAGCATTTAGCTCCTTAATAGTATTCTTCATTTCCTCCCATTCATGATTGATTTGCGGGGGAGGATTGTTAATCGTGATTGCATGATTTCCTTGAACCTGATATGGATCGAATGGCGAATATGGAGGATTTTGTGGGGGATATTTTGGTGTTTGGTATGATGGTTGTTGGTCAAAGTATATGGGCTATTGTGGTGGAAGCTATGGTTGAGGGGAATATTGCATTGGAGGCGTTGTCGACACTTGATAAGATTGTTGCAACTGTTGGAAATATGCTTGTATTTGATGCGGCATTGGATAGGTGGGATGAGCTTGTTCCGCATCTGTGTAGGATGGAGGATAGGTGTTTTATGGCGGAATGCCCCCAGTGGGAACATTGAATTACTGTGGAGGTGGAATTATTTGTGATGCAGCGGAAGATGGCATGGCTATGTAATTGGTGGAATGAGTTTGTCATTGTTGCATGGGTTGGATGAAAGGATTAGCAAACTGTTACAGTGGTTGTGCCATGAGGGGATTTTCCCCTGCGTTTGTGGTTGTGGTTGCTGTGTAGTTTAGATAGTGGGCTGTGCAACTGTGAAGGGGTTGATTGGTTGTTGTTGCGCTTGGGATGTGAATGGGTTAGTGTTTTGTTGCTGGGATGGTTGCTGCTGAATAGGTTGTTGTTACTGTTGGATAGGTTGTTGTTGCTGTTGGATAGGTTGTTGTTGGATAGGTTGCTATTGCTACTGTTGGATAGGTTGTTGTTGCTACTGTTGGATAGGTGGGATGGGAATTTGGGGTACGATGAAGGGGTTAGTGGATGGTTGCAGTATGGAGGGATTTGGGTTGAACAACGTTTGAGGTAGAACTGTTGGCATTCATTGTGATTGTGTCACTGGTGGAGTGGGAAAAGTGGACCCTTGAGGAAATAAGGGTTGGTTATAGGCATTGGTAGGTGGCATGCCTGTGGTGAATAAAGGCAGAATTGGCATGGAGACTTGGGTGCTTTGATGTTGTGAACTGGTTGTTGCACTTTGAACGGGCTGAGTAGGAATGGGTGGAATGGTGGTTTGCTGTGTGCTAACTGGTGATGGTGGAAATTTTGCAATGAATGTTGGGATTGCTTGCAAAAGAGGAGTGGCTATGGCTTACGAAGGTGCCTGCATAGTGATAGGGGGTATTGTTTATGCTGTTGATGTGGCATCAGGAGGCAGAGCTCCCGAGGTAGATGAGGGTGCTGTGTGCATGATGGAGGGTGGAACAAAGGGATGGACTACTTGTGCGATAAGAGTTCCCACTTGTAGGGCTCATTGAAGTGGATCAAAAACTTCATTTTTAGTGGGATGAGGACGTTCTCCTGGAAGTGCCATAGGTCGTGTGACAAGTATGGGTATAATCCAATGTGGGAGTTGAAGTCATTGTTGTTGAATGTCCAAGAGTACCTGATTGCTATTGTGTCCACTCATGGCATTTACCACGTGGACATGTGCTGGATGGTTGATAAATGTTTTGACGGTACTTAGAGTGGGAGTCTCATTAGTGTCTACCCAGATATGTTCAATTTGATTATTGGGCTGAGGCGCATAAGTAACCATGGCATTGGTGTTGTCAATCATATGATTAGATGAGCTAGCGGCAAGATTAGGATCCATGTTCTTCCTCTTCTTAGTGGCTTGTGTGATAGGTGGCATGAAATGACTATCCTAAGGGGATATGAGATGCAAGATGTATGCAAGGATGCACCTAGGAAACTAAGGATGATGATACTAGGATTAGGATGTGTTTAGGATGATGGATGCGCATCTACAGATTAAGGATGACTTGATGTATGCAAGGACTAAGGGTTGCTTTCCCTAGTGTAGGATCAAGTGGATATGATTGTCTACCTAAGACAGACTTGTGGCCTTTGGTAGACGAGATTCTTTGTTAATGCGAACCAACCTATTGATCAAGGTGATGAGGTTGCAAAAGACAAAGGGGATTATCCTAAACAATGCTTAGTTTGAGGACATTCGAGGATGGGGTTTGATTAAGATGTAGGTTTTTAGCAACTCAAAAGGGGATGCAATACCAAGTGAGGGATGTGATCAACGATGCTTTGGATGATGATTAGGATGATGCTAGGCTGATTAGGATTGATTTGATTAATGCAAGATCATGCTAGGATGAGTGTGTGATGTGTTCCTAAAGTTGACAACCTAAGGAAGGTACTAAAATGCAAGCTAAGTGAGCTTAAGAAGAGGAGGAACTTTCATTTGTTGAGGTAAACTGACTAGTCATATTGTTGAAACAAAAAAAAAGCAGAGTTTAGATGATATTTTCCCATGAAATGAGAAACCTTATTGTTGTAGATCACTTTGTCGAATTCTTCTCATTTATGAATCTCTTGTTTGACATAATCGATGATGTGTTGGTATTTGGTAGCTTCTCGGGTTGTGTTTTTTTGTTCTCTTTGCACAGGTGGTAACGAAGTTTTCACCTTCTTATGTTTCTTGGGATCGGTCATGTCCTATAAATAGATCTGATTTTGGATGAATAGTTAGAGGTTTTAAGACATATCTCATAAAAGATCGAATTCTTTGCAAAAGGACGTTGTCTTGATAATCTGGCAAAAGTTTGATCTTGTTCTGATTTTTCAATAGATTTGTTCCATGGCAAGAACCAATTTCAACATAGTCAAACAGGAAAATAACAAGCATGTGTCTGAAAAAAATTTGACAAGGGACAAAGCAACCTTGAAGGAAACAAGAACGTGACAAATTTGAATGTTGGGTATTCTGTTGTGTTTCAGATTTGCAAATGTTTTTCAAGCACTACAAGCACAAAATCTACCTAAGGAATTGGCATAGCATTAAAATACTTGCTCATAAGCTTAGGCACACACACAAGAGCTAATTATAATATGGCCATCACCAAGAATGCAATGGCTCCAGTCATGACGTTGTATTATCCAGTTCCAAATGCTCAGGGTGGCACGAATGTATGAGTGATCTTGGGGAACTTACTATCTTCCTTGCACAAGCATTATCACCTTTTGGGGGTGTTTCGGGTAGCTTCTAAGCCTAGAGTGTTTAGTAAGGTTCTCCATTCAATTGTATCCTCTATGTCCATGCAAGCACGATTCAGGCATATAGCCCCATAGAGCGTCTTGACAAAAGTGGTCATGTAAACGTGATTGAGACCGCGAGGCCACACTTAAGTTAGACGAGAGCTGAGTATAAGCTCAAATGCCAACCAACTCCCGAGGCTTTAACCCCAAGGAGTAAATTTGATTAACATGAGTTAGAGTGGTGTGGATTACACCTCATTCTCACGTGCGTCGTTCTCAGGAATTTTTTCCTCAACTGGCAAGCCCATCTAAAGGATTCAAAGTAACTTGGATTGGCGAAAAAAAGGAGTCTGGATTTCTGATTTTCCCACAAGGGGAAAAGAGCATACTCTCCTATCCAGTATTTTCTTCTCCACAAGCATGCAAGACAAATTTTGTTCTTTCCCAAAAGATTTAATTGTTCAACACTAAGTAAGTGTGTCTAGGTTTTTTATCTTCCCAAAAGGGAAGAGAGCATAATCCCCTAACACTCACTTAGGGTTAGACAAGAAAATCTAACTAATTAGTCTATGTGCCTAAAAAATACTAACAAAAACATGATCATTTGGTCAATTTTGATATGAGGCAACCTACAAGACAAATGTGAGTAGTTTCAAAGTTATGTCTTTGACAAGCGGTGCTGCAAGACAACTCATCAGTAGTTTTAAATTCAGCCTTTGACAAGCGTTAAGAACACAAAAACCACTTAAAAATTGTTAGTACATGATTAAACCAATTTTGACAAAGCGTAGACACCGATTCAGGGATCAGACACTGATTCTTGTTTTAGCCAAAAAAGTTACAGAATGCAGAAAATAGGCTAAAAACACAGAGAACCAAAAAGTGGCTATACTAGTCGGAGATGCCAATTTACAGAACGCAGACGTTGGTTATGTGTAGACGCCAGTTTGTGAATCATAGACATTGGTTCATGAACCAGTGTTTACGTAGACGTCATTGTACCTGTAAGCACAAAAAGATAGCAAACAAAGTTAGATTTTCCTTCTTTTAAGTCTTTAATCTGATCAAATTTAACCATTTCAAACTTTCCAAACATAAAAAAGCTAGTGTGTTTTTAAGAAACCATCAAGATTTGTTCACTTTAATGAATTTTTATCATTATAACACCTTGTTAAAGTGGATCTCTGATAAAAAATAGAATGCTAAAACATTAAAAATAGTGAAAAAGACAATGAATCTCAAAAATCAAAAAGTCAAGTTTGTAAAGTCTAAAATTAACAATGTCTGGTGTAAACGATAGTTCAGGTCGCAAACACTGATTCAGCGTAGACGTCAAATGACAGTTCAGTGGAAACCAACATTTGCATAGATGCCTCTACGTGAAACGCATATGTTGATCCGCGTTCTTGGCAAAATTTGAAAGAAATAAAGACAAGAAGTTAGAAATTTTAGGGACGTGGGTCCCACCGGGCGTGCCAGAATGTGTACAAGGAATTCTTCAATCTGTTGGGAGCAAGCTCAAACATGAAAACATTAGTGGGTTAGCACATACAATCAATTCAAAAAAACATGAAAGAGCAAGCAAGCAACAAAGAACTCAACATAACATCAGATTGAGCTAAAAATAAGTAACAATGTACCCTATTTTACTCATTTTGATTTTCTCTTCTTGATAGGATGTAGGTGTGCTCTCTCAAACACACAAATGACATGAATCCCCAAGGAAATGTAACTATGGAATGCAAGATTGAAATCAAAGAAGAAATTCAAGAGCTAGTATGGCAAACTAGTCTTAAATCCTTCCCAAAGATGATGCTCAAATTGATATGCAAGATACAAGATTGAAAGCTATTATGCAAGAACTATGCTATGTTATGATATGAGATGAAAACTATGATTCAATTTTAACCAAAAAGAACCTAACATGTAATATCTAAGTGATTTAAGCATAAACTAAGAGCATATGAAAATATGAAATCTAGAGCTATGAACTGCTAAATGCAAAATAACATGATAACAATGCAAAATTGAGAGATGGAAAATGAAGAGGAGAAGGCCTCTATTTATAGAGTTTTTGGAGAGAGGAAGAGGCTTGGATGAAGTGGCACCTATGTGGCATCCACATAAGAGCCACATAAGGGACACATAGACTTGAAAAGATGGCTAATTTTGAGTCGAGATTGGCATTTAATATTGAGTAGCTCAATATTTCCAAGTGGGAGACAAAGTTGTAAGAAGAAATTAAAGAGGAATGGGTGCCTATTTTGGAGAGAATTTCCCCATGTGGGTGAGCATTCCATTAGCCTTAAAAAGGTTAGGAATCACCCATTAAGCATGATTAAAGGATAGTTAGGTGGGGAAATATGTTTAGGAAATGAGGTGATGGGAGTAGGGTAGGAATAGGGTAGGCTTTAGGGTAGGTTTAATAGGTTCCTAGCTAAGGTTTAGATTATAATCCAAATTGAATTTGAATAAATCATGCTTTAGAAGAATTAGGAATATGGGGGATTTAATAAATGTACATTTATTAAAAAGGAGATTTTATGAGAAAAATGTATTTAAATGAAATATAGTAGAATAGTATGTAAACTATTGATAAATACTAGCAAATGAAACTATTTAATTGATTAAATTAAATAGTTAGAGGAATAAGAGGGAAAATAATATTAATATTTTTGGACGTCTACAATATATATATACACACACACACACACACACACACACACACACACACACACACACATATATATACATATGTATATATATACATATATCTGTGTGTGTGTGTGCATACATATATACATACATACATACATACATACATATAGAATGCCTTAAAGGTCATGTGGAAGGGTCAATTCAACTAGATATTTTCCATAGGGAAGAGTTTTGAATTATTGAAGAAAAAGATG
>MU227776.1:1232807-1244375 GCA_018584345.1 Thuja plicata
AGCTGAGAGCAATTTTACAAATCTTGCAACTCCATGCATAGAGAGCTATGGATCGATTTGTGAGGGCTCATTCTTGAGTTTCCTTGCATGTAAGGATTCATAGAAGTGCACTACTTTTATGTGTACACTGGCCTCAACATTTGTTCTACTAGTTTCCTTACTGAGTTAGGCTATGGTGAAGACTGCATAGATGCTCACAAAAATATTACTATTAAAGCATATGATGAAGAAGAACAAAAATCTAAGGGGCTAGTTGTGTTGCCAATCAGAGTTGGTCCGATTGAAAGAGATGTTATCTGTCAAGTGCTTGACATTCCTTTAGCGTACAATATTTTGCTGGGAAGGACATGGATCCATGAAATGCAAGTTGTCCCTTCAACATACCATCAGTGCATTAAATTCCCATTCCAAGGGTCTGAAGTGGCTTTACCTACTAATACACGCTATGATTGCAACATACTCACAAAATCTACTGACAGCTTTGTGCCCACCAACAAAGAGTCCATTGAGCTCTTTGAGACTAAACTAAAAGAAATGGAAAAGGGTCTGACACTCAAGGAAACTGATATGGGAGGATATCAGATTAAACCAATGTTATCTGTTACATCTCTGCCTTTGTCTCCACATTCTTTCGGGAGACCTTCTAAAAGTACTAAACCTTCTATAGTTCCTCCTCCAACAAAATATGGTGGTACCTTTGTACAAGCCACAATACCATTAGAAGAAGAAGCTGAAAATAGGGCTATCAAAGCCTGGATCTATAAAGGAGAAGACACTTCTGAACAAACCACTCCACCTTATGACATAAATCCTGAACAATATAGAAAAGGTCTAACTATTATGCAATGCTTTGGGTACAAAGGAACTGGTCCTATAGGTGCGAACCACAAAAGATTGATTGCACCAATTGAAGCTATTGGTCGCCAAACACGTGACTCTATAGGTATAGGCTTCAAGAAGCTCACATTTCAACTAGGAATAAACCAATTTGTACCTCACACATATCAACAACCAACACCTAAAGAGACATCTACAACTGAAGAGTCTGAAGACAGCTCGAAGGAAGACTACTTCCCTTGTCCCATTCCTCCAGATTTGGCAACATTCTTTGCTAAGCCAGATGACCTTATACCACGTGTCAGTACAGTCATGAATAACAATGATTTTGATAAAACCACTCCACTTTCTCCATTAAACTACGAGTGGTGGAAAGAAATGCATGCTGTCAATTTAGGTCATCAGGGTGATTTGTACATACCAAGACACTTTCAAGAGTAGTTTGAACAGGAATCCCAGCCACTCCTCACTTCACAAGAAATAGAGGATGTTGCAAGCATTGATGAAGAACCTATATCACAAGGTGCTTATCTCACCATAGTAGAAGTTTCAGGTAGAACTCACCCAAACTAGGGACAGAGGGTTGACTTTACTCATGTTCTTGATATGACACCTAATGATGAAATAGACTCTCATGAATATGAGTTTGACAACTTGTCATATGCCACCTCTGACAGAGATATAGATACAATTCACAAGCATGAAAACCTTCTCGACGTAGGTGAAGGTTCTAGTGTCAGGTTAAACGAGTTTGAATCCATAGATGTTAACATGTCGTCTACTACGGTCACTAGGAATCAAAGGAATTCGACTACACCTTTGGATGAGATCGCTCTAGGTCTCAACTTACTTGTCTGTGCTTTTGATGATTATATCATGAACGCACTTGAACCTGTCACTTTTCTTTCACTCTACCATCTCGAGCTTATAGACTAGAACTCTCCCTCCCCATCTAATGTAGTCCTTACATTCTAGAATGATTACGCTCTTGCTTGTTACCTCCATGCTATCAAACATGTAACGTCCTCCACTAGTGAAGAAAGTGTCAACATGACCGAGGCTGATATCAAGTATCTTAGTCACAAAATCAAAAGAAGAAAAAATAGGCGCTCTGATGGTGAAAACCACATTGTGGCAGTGTCAGAGCCTAAAAATTCAAAATAAAGGACGTATCCAAGGGTGAAAACCTCTCTGAGGTGCTTAAGGATGAGATAATTGATACACTTCCAAGTCATTTCTAGGAATGATCATCTGTGCTAATTGAGCCCACTCAAACAGTCAACTTGGGAATGGAAGATTAACCTCAAATCATTCATTTGGCACAATTATTATTAGAGACAAAAAGGGAGGAATTTATTACATTCTTCCGAAGTAAAAAGATAAAATTTGCATGGAAATATTCAGATATGCCTGGATTAGACCCTAATCTAATCATGCACCACTTGTCCATTGCACCAGGTGTCAAGCCTATCAAACAAAAGCTCTAGAAAATTCATCCACATGTGGCTCTACTTGTCAAGGCTGAATTAGAGAAACTTCTTAAGGCAGTGTTTATCAGAGCATTTGACTATGCAGAATGGATCTCTAACATTGTTCCAGTATCAAAACATGATAAATCTATCCGGGTATGCACAAACTTTAGAGATTTGAATAAGGCATGTCCTAAGGATGACTTTCTATTGCCCAATATTGATATGATTGTAGATATGATGATATGATATGAAATGTACTCACTAATGGATGGTTTCTCTGGCTACAATCAAATAAAGATCGCACCAGAGGACCAAGAGAAAACTTCTTTCACATGTGCATGGGGCACTTTCTGTTGGAATGTCATGCCCTTTGGGCTCAAAAATGTCAGTGCTACATATCAGAGAGCTATCACCACCATATTTCATGACATGATGCACAAAATAATGGAAGATTATGTTGATGACACTCTAGCTAAGAGCATGTAACGAGAGAAACATCTTGTGGATCTAGGTCCTATATTAGATCACATGGAACATTTCAGTTTGAGGCTCAATCCTAAGAAATGTGCATTCGGCATAACCTCAGGAAAATTGCTTGGTTATATTATCTCTGCAAAAGGCATCAAGGTGGATCCTGCGAAAGTTCAAGCTATCATGGAAATTCTGCCACCAAAGAATATCAAACAAATGAGAGGACTTCAAGGCCAACTACAGTCTACTCGGTGCTTTATCTCACAACTGGCAGACAAGTCACAGCCATTCACCAAGACTTTACACAAAGGAGTGACTTACAAATGGAATAAGGAATGTGATGAAGGGTTCACACAAATCAAACAGTATCTTGCAAACTCGCCAATCTTGATGCCTCCTATTCATGGGAAGCCACTTATACTTTATATCTCTGCTACAGATACATCATTAGGTATCCTATTGGCTCAAGAAGATCAAAACAATAAAGAAAGGGCTATCTATTACATGAGTAGAACTTTGGTCTCATATGAAACAAAATATTCTTCTATAGAGAAGGCTTGCCTTGTAGTGGTATTTGCTTCACAAAAAATGCGGCACTATATGATGGCTCATACTACTCGCCTTATTGCTAAAATTGATCCTCTAAAATATTTGCTCAGTAAAGCTACCCTCACAGGTAGACTAGCTAAATGGGTCATGCTTCTCAGTGAATTCAATATTGAATATGTAGAGAGAAAAGCCATCAAGGGGCAAGCAATTGCAGATCAGTTGGCAGAAGCACCTCTAGTAGATCATCAACCATTAAACATAGAATTTCCAGATGAGTCCATATTACTTCTTACACATCGGTCCTGGACTATGTTCTTTTATTGTTCATTTACCCAACACGGGTCAGGTGTTGGGATACTGTTCATTACACCTCAAACGTACTTTTTACCAAAAACATATAAAATGTTTTTTCCTTGTACAAACAACATCGCTGAGTATGAAGCCTTAATCACTGGTATGAAGATCACCCTTGAGTGGTGAGTGGATGAGCTCAATGTCCTTGGAGATTCACAGTTAGTCATCAATCAAGTAAATGATATCTATCAGACAAAGGATGACAAGCTGGTGCCTTATAAACTGTTGGTTGATGACCTTAGAAAGTATTTTGTTCACATCACATTTCAACAAGTTCCAAGGGCCGATAATAAAGTAGCAGATGCAATGAATACTCCTGCCTCCATGTTACAGATGCCAGCAAATGATTTCTGACATGAATTCCTAGTGGAGACGTTACACTACCCAGCCTATGATTCCCCTGATTCTCAGATGATCTGTTCTGTCATTGGACATGACTCATCTCGCTACCATCATATTTACTCCTACCTTCATGACTAGATTGTTCTGGACACTTACACCTGGAATGAGAAACGTTAATTAATCCGTAGTGCTTCACAGTTTGTCATCATAGCTAATGAATTGTATAGGCGTGGTCTAGACGGTACCCTCCTTAGGTGTTTAGAACTCGATGAGTCCAAACGTGCATTAGTAGAGGTGCATGAAGGCATCTGTGGGTCTCACTCTAATGACCTGACACTAGCCCATAGACTTATTAGAGATGGTTACTATTGGCCAGATATGGAAAAAGAAGCTACATAATTTGCTAAGTCTTGCAAACAGTGTCAAGTACATGGTAATATAATTCATGCTCCAGCCAAGGAGCTTATTCCCTCCATTACTTTTTGGCCATTTAAACAATGGGCCTTTGACTTGGTAGGTCAGATTTATCCCTCGTCCTCAAATGGACATAAGTTCATCATCACAACTACAAACTATTTTACCAAGTGGGTGGAGGCAGTCCCTCTCACCTTTGCCAATGGCAAATCAGTAGCTATATTCATTCTCAACTACATCATCTGCAGGTATGGTGTACCCTCAATAATAATCACTGATAATGGGGGGTAATTCAAAAACAAGGATTTGACAGAGCTATGCTCTAATTTTAAAATTACTCAGTATTGGTCTTCCATCTATTATCCTCAGGTTAATGGACAGGCAGAAGCATCCAACAAGACAATCCTTAAAATCCTACATCGCACAGTGCACAAATCTGGATGAGATTGGCATCTCAGAATCAATCCAGCTCTCTGGGCATACAGGACAAGCATAAGAACACCAACAGGGGCTACACCTTATGCTTTGGTTTATGGAGTAGATGTTGTGTTACCAATTAAGGTTGAGATTCCTTCTCTACGAGTCTCTCTGAAAGGCCTCATTACTGATGATGATAATAAAATATCTTGGCTACAAGAGCTAGAACTACTTGATGAATGTCGACAAGTGGCATTTGATCACCTTAGAGAATATCAAAAAAGGATGTCCAAGAGCTATAACAAGAAAGTTCACCCACAATAATTCCAAGCAGATGACCTCATTCTGAGAGAGAACCCTAAGAATCAACAACATTGGATCCAGAAAGGAAAGTTTGAACCAAATTTGCTTGGTCCGTATGTTGTCACTACCATGTTTGGGTCTGTCACTTATCAAATTTCTACTACTGAGGGAGAACAACTCAAAGAGCCCACCAATGCTCTTCACCTGAAACAGTTCTACAGCTGAGACATCTTCGGTATGCTCATGTATATAGTAAAGTTCTGAAAATTTTCTAAAAATCTGAAAAATGTCTTGAAAAAAATGACCATCTTAGTGAAAACCTAGCGATAGGTGCTTTGATGTATCTCCAAAAACATTATATATTCCAAAAATACAAAAAATTAAAATTAAAAAATTAAAAAATACGAAAAAAAGAAAAAAAGAAAAAAAGGTGCTATTGATGAAAACCTGGCAAACAGGCGTCATGGCAGAAAAAAAGAAAGAATTTATGTCAAGAAGGTGAAAACTTGGTAAATAGACGCCTCTTGTTCCACATTGCTATATCTACTGCAGCACCACTTGGCTTTATGCATTCGCTTTTCTACTTTGTTGCTTTCCTACTTGCATTTGGTTGTTTGCATGCTTTCAGTTCCCGTCAAGACACCAACTTACATGGATTGAAATTGGTCATACTCTCACGACAACCCTCCTGATCTAGGGGGCATTGTCCTATCAACTTTTGAGGTTCTACTTCGCGATAGTCACCAGTGGTTCTCACTGCGTCTACCTACTATTTCTTAACTTATACTGAGTTCTCTCTCCTTGAGAATCTCCCTAGCATCAGTCACCAGTGGTTCTCACTGCGTCTGCCTACTGATGTCTAGCTAGTCCTATGATCTCTTCATTTGAGAATCTTTCTCGCATCAGTCGCCAGTGGTTCTCACTACATCTATCTATTGTCACTATACTATTGAGATTTCTTGCATTTGTTACAGTTAGAGTTGTACTCAAATGCTCTATCTATTGATACTCAGTCTTGATGATCCTTTGCTTTAGTTTGTACATAGCTTTTGGTAACTTTCGTGATACTCTGGTTCCTTTGTGAACCCTATTGACTTGCTCCTGATTCAGTGCCATACGCCTGGGGGAAACCAAATCTAGTTTGTCCTCGCAACATACGTCAATGCAGTCATTGTTACTTGGGGGCATGGGTCCCCCATTTGATCACATCTTTGGTTTACACCCACGTCAGCAATCTTGTCACTTCTGTAGGACAACTCGCTACTGACATAAACTAGTATTTTTTAACACCACCATAAATAGTGTTTTTCAACACTATCTTTGGACACATTTGTGTTTTTTCACACACATTAGATATCTCACATGTAAACATCTATCGATAACAATCAAACATAATGCACTTAGAAGCACAACGGTGTTTTTCAACACCTCATACACATACATATGCGAAAACTTTGAAACTGGCTGAGCTATGATTGAATCTTTCTTTGTATGTTGTCTGTTCTCATGGATTTCATTGATATTTTATTTGTCTACTGCTTGTTGGTGTAGTCCCGATGATCTGACAATGTCAAATAAATAGGGTGTATGTGATAAGAGCTCCCGCATTAAGGTGGAAAGGCCTCACATCCCTCGATCTTGTTTATTTGTACACCATGGTGAGGTCGGTACTTTCTCCTTGACTATTATTGCTCTTTTTGTTTATGCATGATCACACTCATAGTTATCTTGGCTTTGAATGCCTCGATACTGGTGTACTCTTGCAATATCAACTGGAAACAATGTTTAGGTCATCTTGGCTTTTGTGCCCTGGTGCTTACGTCCGTTTCCTACATTTTATCCAATGAAAGTCATATTCATATCGTTATGGTTGGATTGTGGCACCAATAAGGGTTGTATTGACTCTGATGTTCCAAAAATTCTCAATGATGATAATTATATGATGGGTCTCACAACCATGTCCTAGGTGTTGCATCTAGCCTAGGATTGCATTTTCATTCTAGACTTGCATTGTGGCAGCAATTCAACGTTCACTTCATTGCATTCTCATAGATTTGTACATTGAGGAGTTCTTCTTCATCATCCTAGTTTCATCATGACTGCCCAAGTGTTTGAGCCTCACTCTCTATCTTTAGCTATATGCTCAACCCATTTTCAGGATCGAAATTGAAATCTGACACTCCTATATCGCTCAAAATCACATTTTAAATTTTTTGGGAACGACGCGATCGGACGCTTGTGCAGTCAACTTTCTGACATTATTTTCTTGTCAGAATCATATCTAATCAACATTTTCTCAAATATTTGACTTTTTCCTCACAAGGTCAACTCTGGTCAACTCTGGTCCAACTTGGTCAACCTAGACCTCGACATCGCTTGAAATTGATTTTGAATCTTTCAAATTCTTCCATAATCTGTTCTGAGTTCTTCTTGATCTCCGATTCAACATCTATCTGTCATTTCTCACTCTCAATCATCATATGACATGTCATCTTTCCATTTTGCTCCTGAGAGGGCAGGATGATTACATCATTGAATCTATTCCAATCAATCCGATCTAAATTCAAAAGTCCTCATTGCTAGGGGCATCTCATCACCTGGGGCATGTTCAGTTTTTTGTACTTCATAGTCAAAACTGGATACTCCACAATCAATAAGGGCATCTTTGTTCCTTACATCTTGTCATCTATTAGGTATCAGGGCAATCTAACCCGGATCCCTTAGGATCAAGCTTCATTCTGGAGATGATTTTTGAAATCTCAATCTATTAAGTATCTGAGCAATATAACTAAGATTCTTGAGGATCAAGCTTTTTTCTGGAGATGATTCTCGAAAATCTCATCTATTGGGAATTGGGGCAACCTAACCCCGACTCCTGAAAATCAAGCTCCATTTTGGAGATGATTCTGAAACTCGATCTAACCAGTGTCTGGGCAATCTAACCTAGACAATGGGGGACTAAGCTTTGTTCAGGAGATAGTCCAAAAAATCTCTATTGATTATCTTTTGGGACAAGTGTTAGGGAAATCTAACCCTTACTCCTAAAGGTTGAGCCTCATTCTGGGGATAGTCTTGTGAAAGATATCAATCTGACCAGTGTCTGGGAAATCTAACCTAGATATTGGGGGACTAAGCTTCATTTTGGAGATAGTCACAAAATCTCTATTGACTATCTTTTTGGACAGGTATCTGGGCAATCTAACCCTGACTCCTAAAGGCTGAGCCTCATTCTGGGGAGAGTCTTGTGAAAGATATTAATCTAACTAGTGTCTAGACAATCTAACCTAGATATTGGGGGACTAAGCTTCATTCTGGAGATAGTCCTAAAAACCTCTATTGACTATCTTTTTATGGACAAGTATCGGGGCAATCTAACCCTGACTCCTGAAGGTTGAGCCTTGTTCTGGGGATAGTCTTTTGAAAGATATCAATCTATTAGGTATTAGGGAAATCTAACCCAGATCCCTGAGGATCAAGCTTCATTCTGGAGATGATTATTGAAGTCTTAATCTTTTAGGTATCAGGGCAATCTAACCCGGATCCCTGAGGATCAAGATTCATTCTGGAGATGACCCTCAAAAACTCTACTTAACTGGCATCTTGGAAAACTAACCTAGACTTCAGAGAGTCAAGCTCTGTCGTGGAGATGGCTCTAAAATCTTCATCAATCAAACTTTACATCACCAATGTTCAAATCTATTCTTTTGTGCTTCAGGCATCAGACTATTCTTTGAATCAATGCGTTGCTCGCCCATCAATTCAAAGAGGGGAAAAATGTAACACCCCAAAATTGGTATCTTGCAACCCTAACCAATTATGTTGCATTTATCATTCTTTTGAATCATCAAAGTCCTATTGTACTAGGCAATTCTAAGTTTTGACTGACTCTACTCGACCTAAGTGTCAAATGCAGAAAATCCTAAATTTGTATTAATCATACATTATATTTAATTCCTAAATATCTATTGGCTAAACAAACCCTATAATTGAATTAATTTAATTATAAAGTCCTAGCACTTTAATTAAATTAAATTCGCCCCTTTTAGCTAAAACACATAAAAAGAAATTAAATAATATTTAATTATTAAATAAATATCCTCATTTCAAAAATTGAATTTAATTATTCAAATAATGGAGAAAAACACATTTATGAGGTCATATTTATTTATTTAATTAAATATTCTCTCAAAAATCTTCTCTTCAATTCAGAAATGGAAGTTTTAAATTAACTGTGCTTTAAAGAGAAAGAAAACGGTTAAAATCATAAATAAAACAGTTAAAATCAAAGAAAGAAAACAACTAAAGCAAAGGGAAAACAATTTATTGTTTTCTTTTAAAGAAAGCTTTCTATTTTAAATTGGCTTTTCTATATATTTTATTTCAAAAAAATTAAACTTTCTATTCTGATCACCTTTGAGTCTATAAAAGAACTCCCATTCCTCATTCAAAACCCTGCCTGGAGAAAAATATGTATTGTTAGAATACTGAATTGTTGCTACATTTTATCATCTCATTTCTAGTTAAAAGCTTTCATTTGCAATAGAATAATTTTAATTTATTAGAATAATTGCATTGAAATCATGTCTTAGATTAATATTGCATCTTTGAATTCTTAGAATAATCTTTCATTTGCATTGCATTCATGGAGAAAAATCCTTTGTTCTAAGATTGGTTTATGGTTGTGAGACTCTCGTTCTGAGAACTATTCGAAACCCCATCTAGATAGAAGGAAATAGGTCAAATCATACAGGCATACAGGATGAATAACTTATATTCACTTTTGTATGTAGCTGATGAACAAGGACTATGTTGAAGTGTATGGTTGAATAACAAGGCCAATTTTACCACATACAGATCCATATCTATCGGCCATATCAGATTGATTTAAAGGAGCGGCATATGTCACAATGTCATAACAATATGATTTTATTGTTTCAATCATTTCTTCAAGGGAAGTAACAATAAAGTTACTCTTTAATTCCCCAGAAAGTGGAGAAGGAATAAAGACTTGTTTTTCAAACCCATTTTGTTGCTTCATGAACTTTAAATCAGAAACTTTGTATTCTCCCATAAAAGAAGCATTACAATCCAATGTTCCCCAATCATCTTCAGTTAAAGAAGAGGATGGAGCTTCAACTTGTTTACCTTTAGGAGGTTTCTCAGGTTCCTTACTTGGTTGTATGGGTTCAGAGATCTTAGCATATTCTACATTCAAGCAAGGATTTGGCGCATCATCCGCATGTAATGTATACATCAGATTGTTATAAATGAACCTAACCTTACGATGTAGAATAGAAGGAATCGCATGCATAGTATGTAACCAAGGTCTTCCTAGCAAAAGGTTATAATTGAGAGGTCCAGGCATGACATAAATAGGTGTGTGAAGAAGGACTGGACCGACCTTTATAGGTAACATAATAATACCCAGAGTTTTCTTTGCAATGTTATCAAATCCACGAATAGGGATATTATCTGGTTGAATGGTTGTAAGATCGGCTTTAATAACCTTGAGCATATCCATGCTACAAACATTAAGCCTAGATCCATTGATAATTAATGTTCTATGAATGATACTCTGATTAATAGAAACAACAACCATAAGAGCATCATATAGATTTAGCACCTCAACACAAGGTAAATCATCATCAGTGAACATAATAGGAGGTACATAAGACATAGTATGCATGCACTCCAAGAATGAATTAATGTTCTCTTGATTAGGAGGCAGAGTTGGAAGATTAGATAAAGCTTTTTGTAATGCCTCATGATATGTAGGAGAAGTTTGAAGTGTAGACGTCTAAAATCGTCCTTGTATTAATTTAATTAATATTCCCATAACATTATAGTTAATTTTAATTAATTATATTTGTTATATTATTCTATCTATTTAATTAAATATAATTCACTTTCCATAGTATTTGAATTTAATTTAAATACTATCCCCTTTGATGTATTAACTCTTATTTAATACGTTATCCCTCATTAATCCCCTTTAAATAAATTTTTAATTTATTTATTTCACCACATGACTTAATTCTACTAAACCAAATTAATCTAAATTTTAAATTTAGATTAAGCTAATTTGAACCTAGATCCTACCCTACCTCACATCACTCTCACCAAATAGACCTACTCACTAATTAACTAAGGTTAATTAGACTAATTTCTTGATTCCTACACCAATTAGTCCTAATTATTTGCTTACACATGTGTGAGCAAATTTTCAAAAATTGCCTTTTCCAAATAATCCTTATTTGGTGCCAACAAGGTTTTTTACACTCATGATGACACCTTCTTACACTTTCTAAAAGTGTTTCATTGGCCCAAATCTCTTACACCTCTTATAAGATCCTTCACATGTGTACTTTAAGTACACTTTGACCCATCACATCCAAAGTTGCTCACACAT
>MU227776.1:1263232-1277795 GCA_018584345.1 Thuja plicata
GGAATTCCTTTTGAGGATAATTCATTCAATTAATAAAATAACCCTTCAAATCCTTTTATGTATATTAGCCAAAGAGGGTGTATTTGATTTAATTAAAAGTACTTTAGGACTTTTAGGATTAAATCAACTAATCATAGGGGTTTTAGCTAATAATCATTTGAGATTTAGGAATTAAATGTAATGTTGGATTTATGCAAATTTGGGTTTTCTGCATTTGAAACTCAGTCAATTAAAATCAATTAGGAGAAGAATTTGCCTAGTAAAATAGGACTTCGAGGATGAGAAAATGCACCAAAATTGATTAGGTTATTAGGTGCCAATTTTGGGGTGTTACAATTGAGGATGGGAAAATTGAAGTTGAAGGTCAAAATGCATCCTCATCTAATGCAAAACTCAAGGTCTACAACCAACCCTTCCCACCTCACAATCAAAACAACGCATCAAACGCAATCCCATATGACTATTCTACCAATACTATTACAGGCCATGATCGAACATGTGGGAGTTTAAGTGAAAATGATATCTTTGGGTTTGACTCTCTTTGTGGCTGCATTGAAGAAGTTGACACACATGTAAATACCATAATCCTCAAAGCTACTGACTGCAATGCTACTACATGTAGACCCAGAGTCACTGTCCAAGCTACTAATCAACCTTCTACATCTGCAAATCCACTAGTTGCACCGTCTACCGCTGCTCAGACTACCTCACGCTATGACCTATTGGCCTAGTTAGGGAAGATGCCTACATAGATATCCATTCTCGAGATCCTAAAAAATTCACCAATTCATAGAGAAATCCTTGATAAAGCTCTAAATGAATCTCCTGTCCCTGAGAACATCAACCCTGCACAATTCAAAGCTATGATAGGGAACCTAGCCATGCAAGAACATCTCATCTTCATTGATAAGGACTTCGGTGGTCCTAACCCTCATCATAATAAGTCCCTCCATATAAAAGGAAAAATCCACCCCACAAGAATAAAATGTGTCCTCATCGATGGTGGATCTGGCTTGAATTTGTGCACATTGAAAATGATTCGTAATATTGGTCTTTCTGAGGATCTCATTGATGCAAACAAATGAATCACAATATAGGCCTATGATGATCAAGAATGAGAAAGCAAGGGTTTGATCACACTACCCTTACAAGTAGGCCCGGCCCTGATTGAAACTGCTTTCCATTTACTAGATCTAGATCTACCTTATAATATCTTGTTGGGATGACCATGGATACATGCTATCAAAGGTGTACCCTCTACTTATCATCAATGTCTAAATTTCCCACATCACAGTAGAGAAATCACAATTCCTGGAGATCCTGAGCCCTTTCAATACTGTAAGAGATTGGAAGGCAAACAATCTAACTACTGTCTGTTGAATGAGTTTGGCTGACACTTCAATCAAGAAACCCTTGTTTCAAACACTCCTTTAGTTCTAGAAAAGACGTTAGAAACACCAGCTGAGCAATCCAAAGGAAAGGAAAAAGTTACTGAAGACAAGGTCATTGAAGTTAAACCCTCCTCATCTAAAGTAAAAGCCACGTTTATAGATCAAGGCATGGGAGAGTATAAATTTGAAAGTGCTCTATGTATTGGGAAACTCCCTTTGTCTCCAAATTATTATGGAAGACCATCACCATTACCCCTCTCTAAAGATAAAGCACTTATGCACTGAAAATCAACTATTTTTGAACATTGGGGGTCCCTATCAGATGAACACATGGAATACAATGTCCTTGATTGGCTCTATAGTGATGAAGAAGAATGACCTGTAATTTTCCCCAAAGGAAAGTATCCTAAGGTTACTCCTATTGTCGAAAGCATGGGATATCATGGTACTAGCCTTGGAGCTAATGAAATAGGTAAGAAGAAGATCATAACAGCCAATGGCTATCCTAATGGACATGGATTGGGTTTCATAGAGACCAAGAATAACTTCACTAAGGATTATTGTCTAGCTGCCTGAGATTCAGACACTGAGGAAGAGTTCTTTGAAATTCCTTTCCACTATATTGAAGATGACCTAAACAAAAACCATCATGTCTTCACTATCACCCAAGCTGACCTTTATTCCCCTTGTCTACCCCTCACAAACCCTAAATTAATTGACTGGGATCAGCAAGACTCACCACCAGCTTTGGATGTTTGTGATTTGGATGAGGTAGTTTTATCCCTCTTTGGACTTAATAATCTCCCAGAGTACATACATCAGATCCACTATAGCAAAGAAGCCTACTTTGGTAGCCAAGTCATCTCTCTCAGTCACAAAAATGAAAAAGAAAATAAAAATAAAAAAAATGAAAATACATCCTCTGGTGAAAACCTCTCGCAGGCACCTTTGGATGAAGAAAAAGATAAAATAAAGGACGCTTCTTCTAGTGAAAACCTTTCTGAGGTGCTAGAGGAGGGAGGGGCTGACTTTCCATTTATTTCTTTAGAACCAGAAGTGTCCTCTATGATCATCGAAGATACTATTCCAATCAACCTAGGCACAAAAGAAGATCCACACATCACCTACATTGAAGTTTCTCTCAGTGATCAGGAAAAAAAAGACATGACAACATTCTTGCATAAACACAAAATCAACTTTGCCTAGACTTACAAAGACATTCCCGATCTAGATATAGATCTTGTCATGCATCATCTTGTTGTAGATCCAAGTGTAAAACCTATTAAGCAGAAACTTCACAAAATGCATCTGCAAGTCACATTGGTAGTCAAAGTAGAGCTTTAGAAGATGCTAGACGCTGAAGTAATCAAACCAATTGATTATCTTGAATGGGTTTCTAATATTGTACCAGTAGGTAAGCCTATTGGGGGCATTCACATTTGCACTGAATTCAGAGATCTAAACCTTGCTTGTCCTAAGGATGATTTTCCACTCCCAAATATTAACATTTTAGTGGATTTGACAGCAGGACATGAAATATTGTCACTTATGGATGGCTTCTCAGGTTACAATCAGATCATGATAGCACCAGAAGACTAGCACAACACCACATTCACAATGCCTTGGGGCACCTTCTGTTATCAGGTGATGCCTTTTGGCCTTAAAAATGTCGGAGCTACTTATCAACGCACCATGACTACCATCTTTCATGACCTTTTGCATGTCTTCATGGAAGATTATGTGGATGATCTTTTAGGAAAATACAAAACAAGGGAATCCTATATTCCTATTCTTACTACCATCTTTGAGTGATTGGAGAAATATAAGCTTAGGTTGAATCCTAAGAAGTGTGTTTTTGGAGTACAATCTAGTAAACTACTGGGATACATTGTGTCATGGCATGGAATAAAAGTTGATCCAAAGAAAGTAAGAGCAATCCTAGAGATGCCACCATCCAAAACATTAAAGCAATTACACAATTTACAAAGAAAACTATAATCAATCAAAAGATTCATGTCACAACTAGCAGATAAGGTGCATCCATTCTCTCATCTCCTGCAAAAGAATATCAAGTTTCAGTGGGATTGCTTATGTCAAAATGAATTTGAGAAACTGAAAGGATATCTAGCTAATCCACCAGTGTTGGTACCACCTATTGCTGGTCATCCTTTGATTTTATACATATCTTCTATAGAGGTCGCGTTGGGATTCCTCCTGGCACAATTAGATGATACCGGCAAAGAGTGAGCAATTTACTATCTCAGTAGGGCTCTTATTGGCTATGAGTTGAATTATTCCCTAATTGAGAAAGCATGTTTGGCTATTGGTTTTTGTACATAGAAACTATGACATTATATGCTTAATCATAAGATTCATCTTGTTGCCAAAATTGACCCCCTCAAATATCTCTTGGCACGTGTTGCTCTTACAAGTTGTAAAACAAAATGGGTCGTGATTCTTAGTGAGTTTGACATTGTTTATGTGGATCGAAAAGCTATCAAAGGACAAGTAATTGTAGATCATTTAGTTGAAGCACCTGTCGACGGTCAAAATCCTTTGATCATGGATTTTCTAGATGAATTAGTCCTTAATCTTTCCCTGAGTCCACCATGGAAGCTTTATTTTGATGGATCCTTCACTCAGAAAGGATCGGGGGCAGGAATCTTGTTTGTTACACCAAAAGGGGATCAAATCCCTAAATATTACAAATTACAGTTTCCTTGTACCAACAACATTGTAGAATATGAAGCCCTTGTACTTGGACTCTGACAAGCCATACAATGGAAGATTCTCACTTTATTGGTGCTTGGTGATTCACAATTGGTTATCAAACAAGTTATGGATGAATATCAAACAAAGGATGACAAGTTGCTTCCCTACTGCCGTAAAGTTGAAGATCTCAAAACGCATTTCACTGAGCTAATCTTCCAACATATCCCTCGCATGAACAACAAAGCAGCAGATGCCATGGAAAAAATTGGATCCTTGATCACTATGCCAGAACATAGTGCACAGTGTGAGTTTCTTGTTGAGAATCTTACGGTACCTGCCTATGACAAACTAAATTCCAAAATGGTGTGTGAAATTGCTGATCCTAATTCCCCATGGTACCAAGAAGTATATTCCTACCTTCGTGATGGATATACCCCACTTACTTTAACCCCCAACCAATGTAAAAACTTCATTTGCTGCACTTCCCGATACACAATCCTCGCTGATACCCTTTTCTAAAAGCATTTCGATGGAACTCTTTTAAGGTGTCTGAATTCTGATGAACCACAAATGTCCTTGGAGGAGGTACATCAAGGAATCTGCGGGGCTCACTCTAGTGGACTTACTTTGGCCAAGAAGTTATTACGCACTATATATTACTAGGCTACTGTGGAGCAAGATGCCTACAACTATGTGAAGAAGTGTTTGCCTTGTCAGCAACATGATGATTTGATACACGCTCCCTCCCAATCTCTCCAGCCCACCATCACCCCTTGGCCTTTTTCACACTGGGGTCTTGACCTCGTTGGCCAAATTTTCCCTAATTCTTCCAATGGCCATAAATACATCGTTGTTGCTACAGAGTACTTTACCAAGTGGGTCGAAGCTGTTCCTCTCACCTACACTACTGGTAAATAGATTTCAAAGTTTATTTTGAACTATCTTATCTGTCACTATGACATTCCTCAGGACATTGTAACTGATAATGGAGGACCTTTCAAGAAAAAGGATGTCATAGAGCTATGTCAGAAATTCAACATTACCCACCATACCTCTTCTAAGTACTTTCTGAAAAGAAACAGTCAAGCTGAGGCTATGAATAAAACCATCCTCAGAATCCTCAAGAAAACGGTCGATAAAGCTGGTCGTGATTGGCACCTTTGACTCAACCCTTCCCTTTGGGCTTATCACACCTCCATTTGAACCCCCACAGGAGCCACTCCCTTTTCCCTTTTTTACGGTACTGAGGCTATTCTACCCATTGAAATTGAGCTCTCTTCCCTCATAATTTATCTCAAGAATCTGTTGTCTGAAGAAGAATATAGAGTTGCCCACTTGCAAGAGCTGGAACTCCTCGATGAGAGATGCCTCAATGCCCTAGACTGCCTCTGCATGTATTTAAATCACCTTCACCTCCAGTTTAAAAAAAGGATCAAGCCTTGTCAGTTTGAGGTTGGTGATCTTGTCCTGCAGCTGGTGATCTTGTCCTGCAGCACAACATGAAGAACCTCCAGAACCACGAAAAGAAAGGAAAGTTTGAGCCTAATTGGTTGGGTCCCTTCATTGTCACAGCAAAATATGGTTCCGACACTTATCAAATTGCATCACCAGAGGGAGATCTGCTCCTTGATCCTATAAATATTGTACATCTCAAGTGCTTCTATGCTTGATCAGTCAGTAGTCTGTTGTACAACAAAAATATTCAAAAATCCAAAAAATTAGAAAAGTAGAAAATCCAAAAACATTCAAAAAAGCAATCAGAAAAGCAAAAAAAAAATAAAAAAAAATCAAAAAGCATAAAAAATACAAAATCTTGAAAAGAATATCAAAAAAGCAAAAGAGAAAGAGAAATTAATCCATCCATCTATAAAAACCACTTTAGTGGCACAATGGATAAGTACCATGGTGAAAACCTATTTCAGGCGCCATGTGTAGTCGGATCCACCATCTGTTCCCACATTTTTTCCAAGAAGCCTACATTGCCTTCCATAATAAAAGTCACTAGCCATATCTGTGTAGGTAGTTCCTTGACCATTTTCCACCTCTGTAATAAAAATTCCCGCACGACTGAGCTTACCATATCAACACTGAGCTTTGTTCTAGACATAGTGATCACAAATGTTTCCAACAAATCAGTAGATAGATTGACTTTCCTAATGGTCGTTCTATTCACAAGCAATTGCCAACGAATTCTCATTTTTATCAATCAATATTTGGCCCATTAGGATGCATCCTTCTGGTGTCGACTGTTCTATCAATCCTTACATAAAAATTGTTCATGGCAAGAACTTTTGGACTGAATGACCACTTGGTCAGGATGCCTTTTTGTTGATTTTATCTTATGTTTTACTATGTCTTTATTGCGGAAGCCTCGATCTTTTATATCTTGGTTCATTATGGTGAGTATATAGTGAAATACATGTCATTTGTGGTATGATCTGCTTGTCATAGTTTGTTAGTGCATTTATGTTTTGATATTTGGTTATGACTATGTATGCCTCACTCAGGGCAGGATTCATGCATCTCAAATCCCTCAAAAGATCTAGATGTATTGTGTCTCCTCATGAGTAACATTTCATAGATCTCATCATATCTGATATCTTGCATTCTTGTTCCTAACAACCTATTTGTCTGAGAGTCTAGTCCACGCAAAGGAACCATGTCATTTGTGTTTTCTAGAACATGGTGCATAACTCCTTTTTGCAATATCAAACTAGGGTATGCTCTCCAACATTAACACGGTATCAATCACACTATCATCATGTAGTTAGTCTTTGCATTTTAGTTAGGTCATATTGCACTTTGATTTTGCTCTTGGCAAAGGTTTCTGTTTATTCCCCCTATCCAGTCACCTAAGTGATTTTATTAGACCTATTTGATACAGACAAAAATAGTGTCCTCATGTGTCTCATCTTACATTCATTCATTAGGTTACTTTTATCAATTCAGTTCATTCATTAATCATTAATCATTACAGTTATATTGCTCATTACGGTTGCATTAAGGTTACATTAGTTACTTCATTCATTAATCATTATTCATTAAGGTTACATTTAGTTACTTCATTCATTATTGCATTTAGTTCCATTACATGTTTTAGTGGCATTGTTACTTCATTTATTAAAATCATTATTCATGACCATTGCATATAGTTGCATTTCATTCATTTAGTTGCAAGTCCTTAACATTTTTTTTAGGATCCACTCATTTTAGATTCATTTCACATTTCACCAATCATATATGCATTTACATTTATTTATCATCACATTACATCAATACATGACAAAATATATCCATCTATAAGCATTAACGCATCACATCTAACATCTATATATATCTGCATCTCATCCCTACATCACAAATATGTCAGCATATTCATATACATTCATCTCTTCCTGCACATTAGTCATAAACATCATATAACATCATCCTGCATAAACAACACATCATATAGCATCATAAATAAAGTCTATAAGGTCCAAATAGTCCACAAAGTCCATGTATATATCTCAAAATGTCAAAATCATACATAATGTGTCAAAAATGTGTATCAAAAGATGGTCTGAGAAGAATCATGATGGTGATCGTGATGGTCCTGCACCACTGTCTCGACATGGTGGTAACCCCACCGATCCCTGTGAGCCTCATCCTGTGCTATCTATCTACGCCCTCTCTAAGTAAGTAGGTTGTCATGCCTCCTCTGGCACTACACCGTGATAGAGCCCCATTTAGTATGCGGCCTTTCATCCTCTCCATCCAGCCTCTCTCTGCACTGCCATCACATCTTCCATCATCTGACCCAGACTTGCAGCCCTGCCTACCAACTGAGCTATATCTTGATTTTCCCTGTAATCCTCTGCACGTCTCCGTGCTAGGTCTTTCTCTGTAGTCAAATCTTCTATCTGTGCTAACATCGCTGCCATCTCCTTTGAAGGATCACCATGCTCCTCAATAATGGCAAACTCGCCACTGTCCACCTAAGCCTGTAAAATGTCTAGTGCTCTCTATGCACTATCCCCTAGAGCTGTCTCTACTTCTAGCTCCCCCTGTATCCTCACCAGCTCCATCTATAAATTGCTCGTTGTGGCCTGTGCTATAGCTATTAAACCCTAAAGCCTCTGGATCTCTGCTTGCGCGCTCACCTCAGTCACCTGAGATGTCGCTAGCAAGCCCTATACTCTACCCAGTTTGGTCTACAGACTATCCTGCTCTGCTATCACTGTATCATGAGTCTCCTGGGCTACATAGCCCATTGGTGGTACCTATCCTGGTGGCCCCTGTGGCCCCTGTCCTTGTTCTAGTGGCCCATGTGGCCCCTGTACCTATCCCGATGGCCCCTAGGACCCCTATACCTTTCCTGGTGGCCCCTGTGGCCCATGTGGATCATCATGTCCCTGTACCTAAGCACCTGGCACTATGGGAGGCTGCCCCCCTACAGGTATCTTCACATGTCCTTGCCTCCTTGGTGCTACAACCCTAGGCTGGACTCTCCTCCCTCCGGCCCCTCCTCCGCCTCCCCCCTCCTCGTCATCATCATCTCCATCCTGGCCCTCTCCCTCTCCTCTGGCCCTCGACTACTCATCCTCCTGCACGATCCCTAGTACTGTCAATCTGTTCGGTCTATGAGCAGCCCACCACTAAGCGTATGCTAGGACTACAGCTACATCCTGTAATGACTCACATGCTCTGATCCATGGAACCTCGATCATCCCCATAAATGATGCTCATGCTATGTGGGGATTAACCCCCATCTGCCAGATACTCCCCACCTCTCGGGTCACAAATGGATGTGAGAACCCATCTGGAATGGCCTCCTGTATCTGTCCCATCTATCTTCGTACCCTGGTCAGCATATATCTGGAGATCATATATGTCATTTTCCCGATCAACCATCAATCGGTCTGAACAAACCTCATATAATATGAGTCATAAAACTCATCCTCTACGTATCCATCCTGCTATGGGATCTCATAACCCCAGGCCTCGCACCCCGCATAGGGTGCCCACTAAATGTCCCCCATCTCATCCAGCCTACGTCGCCTTTACCTGACTGAATCTATGGCCTCATAGCTAATGGGTAGCCTGTATCTGCAAACGAACAACTTGTAAGCCACTCTAGTCTCATAGTGCCTAATCGGTCATATGACTGCAATATGCTCCCTCACCCATACCAGAAGAAGCGTGCATTCGGGACCTAGTGCCCTACCCTTACGGTAGGCGCACATATGTAGATCATAATATAACTGACCAAGGATGGTATATCCCCAGCAGTACTAGTCTCCATCCTCTACTATACTGCTAAGAACCCATGCCCAACACATAGGGAATTCATTGCCTGCATGATTAGGCATCAGTTGTCCCCCTATCAATCCAGCTAAGTATAGGGCCACCCGTCGCAACTGTGGCTCCATCTCCATCGCCCCCTTCCAGGACATCCACTACCATGTGGTAGGAAGATATTCATATCTCTAACCAAATGCCATCTCCATATATGGCTCTGACCCCTTGACGCAGTACTCGGGTATCAGCCCCCAAATTGACACTCTGTAAATCTTCCACACGTCGTGAAGGGTGATCGTCGCTTCTCCTGTTGGGAAGTGAAAGCTTGAAGTGGTACTATGCCACCTCTTGATCAGAGAAGACATGAGTGCATTATACACTCATAGATGAGGCCAATGTCATACATGCTCAAGCCCACATAATGTCACAATCCCCCACTCTGCTGCTATCAACTGCTGCTCCAGTTCCATAGTCGGTGGGTAACACTCCCTCGCCCAGAAAGTGATGGTCTCCTCCTGCATCTACCAAGAAAATGTCAGATATCAGATAGCATTTTGGGGCATCAAAAAATGTCCCAGGCCTATCTGGGGCATCAAAAAATGCTCCCGGACCCTTGTCTTCCTTTTTCTTCCTCTCCTTTCTTCCATTTTTGGGTCAATCCACGCAGACAGTGATTGACCCTTGCAGATGGTGGACTTTCGTAGCCGCCAGTCTGCGGAGTCGGTGGATCTTTGTAGACACCAGTTTGTGGAGATGACGATTTCCACTATCACCTCTTTTCTACACAGACAACAGAGTCTTAACTCCATCATCTTCGATGCACAATCTTCTCTCCCCCTCTGCCTTCACAGATGAAGATTGTGCAATCTCTATTTGCGCAAACGTTGATCCCTGATCAGTCATCTGAGAGGACAGAAGTTTGTCGACTGTCTTCTGCGTAGATGATGGTCAAGCAACCGTTGTCTGCACTGCACGCCAGCTTTTGGACTCATTTATGATGCCCTAATGACCTATGAAAGCATTAAATGCATAATTGACTCAAAGGTGGTTGACTACTCACTGGTGGTCCCACATCCGCTGGTCGCTGGTGCACCTGGATGCGCTCTCCAAGCTGTGCCCGCTCTCGCTCTATTGCCATTGCTCTCCTTTTCTTCTCTCTTTTTGTTCTTTGTGAATGAAAATGACTTGTCTATGGGCCCCGATGGACTATTTATAGCCCCTTGGGTCCCGTTTCTTCCGTCTGTCTCCCCAGTCCCCATTCTGGTCCCCATTTTTCCTCCATTTTCCTTGGACATGCCATGCAATTGGTCTTCTTTCCTTATTTTCCTCCCTTTTTCGAGAAAATTTTATTAAAAAATTATATTTTTTCCTATTATTTTCTCGAGGGGGCACACTCCTCCGCTCTCGCTGCCGTAGGTTTTCCTGACCTCTTTGGGGCATCTTATTTTCTTTTCTTTGACGCGACGCCACTTTTGACGCCGCATCAAAGAGGGGAAAAATGTAGACGTCTAAAATTGTCTTTATATTAATTTAATTAATATTCCCATAACATTATAGTTAATTTTAATTAATTATATTTGTTATATTCTTCTATTAATTTAATTAAATATGATTCACTTTCCATAGTATTTTAATTTAATTTAAATACTATCCCCTTTGATGTATTAAATCTTATTTAATACATTATCCCTCATTAATCCCCTTTAAATAAATTTTTAATTTATTTATTCCTCCACATGACTTAATTCTACTAAACCAAATTAATCTAAATTTTAAATTTAGATTAAGATAATTTGAACCTAGATCATACCCTATCTCACACCACTCTCACCAAATAGACCTACTCACTAATTAAATAAGGTTAATTAGACTAGTTTCTTGATTCCTACACCAATTAGTCCTAATTATTTGCTCACACATGTGTGAGCAAATTTCTAAAAATTATCTTTTCCAAATAATCTTTATTTGGTGTCAACAAGGTTTCTTACACTCATGATGACACCTTCTTACATTTTCTAAAAGTGTTTTATTGGCCCAAATCTCTTACACCTCTTACAAGATCCTTCACATGTGTACTTTAAGTACACTTTGACCCATCACATCTAAATTTGCTCACACATGTGTGAGCAAAGTTGGCCTCTTGCATGGCTTATGTGTCCCTCATGTGGCACCTATGTGGATGTCACATGAGCTCCACCTCATCCAAGCCCTCTCTCTCCTCCAAAAAATCTATAAATAAAGGCCATTGTCAAGAGCAAATCATCTCCCTTTTATGCATTATTATCATGCTAGTTTAGCTCTAGAATTTCTTAGTGCATTTCATGTTTTATGATTTAGTTCATTTTGATAATCTAGATATCACATCTTAGGTAATCATGGTGAATGAATCTTAGTTTATTTGTTCTTGCATCTTCATCTTAGTTTAGTTCTTGTATTTTCATCTTCATTGGTGAAGGCTTGAGACAAGTTCCTCATACTTGTTGTTGAGCTCTTCATCACATCCATTAGTTGCATTATAGCTTCAATCCATTACATGCATCTTTAATCTAGTGGGATTTTGATATTGTGTTGGGAGAGCACACCCACAATCCTCTAAGAGCAAACCAACAAGGCATTCGGTGCCCTTGTTGAGCTCATCGGAGGTTGTGATGTAATCCATTATTGTTTTTATAGTGTGCTTTTAGACATGTTAGCATAGTTAAATGATTTATATCTCTAACGTTTGCATGTCTGAGCGTGCTCCCAACATGTAGGATTTCAACACATACATGAAGTAATTTCCATAAAGATATCTTAGCTGGAGTAGCACGTAATTTCTCAAGCAAGTCATACTCCATAAAGGAAGAAGGTAACCTAGGTGCTTGAGGAAGCATGGGTTGAGAAGAAGGTAAAGAGGCTGGAATAGTAGGTTGAGTATTATTTTGTGTATGATAAGCATGTGAAACAAAATCCATATTATCAAAGAAATCCAAAGGATCTTTAGGTTTACCCTTAATTGTTATTTGAGGACATCCTTTTACCATTATCAAAGGTTTAGAAAATAAAATTCTAGATGCCTCAATGTCGCAAATAGTGGAACATGAAGGTAACCATGCACACATCCTATGGTAAAGGTCAATTGGATAAGTTGTGGAGGATGAAATAGGAATAGGATCCATGGAGATCTCATTCGAACTATTTTCATTCTCACTTCCATGTACCTCATTAAGCAATCTATTCTCTTGTACAATAAAATCTTCATCAAAGTATTCAAAACAAGAGTCATACATATTGAACACACAATAAAATTACAAGCATGTAAATGTTTTTGTGTTTATAAAGAAATTTTATATTATTTTTAATGTATTTTTGGAATATAAATGCAAGAGCATAAAAGAAAACCTACTTCTATATGCATGCAAGATCTTAATATGAAATGTAAATCTTCCACCAAAGAGAAAGAGTTGTCTATCGCGGGTTCACCAAAATGTAAATAAGAAAATGTGGATGGTCTCCTAGATAGAGTTTGCACAATAGATATTCATCTATAAAAGAGACCAATGCCATAATTTAACCCTTTACATTTAATTTTTGTTTCGTATATTTGATAATGGATATAGACTTGAAATTGAAAGCAAAGATTAATGGAGTAAAATACGTACCTCACATCATATCACATCTGAAAATGCCAGTTTCTAAATCTTGTGTTGAGTTTTTAGAAAATCTGAGACCAGATCTAGAATGGAAACACAGAGATGAACAAAACCCAGAAATATTTTTCCATTCTGACACAGTTCTGATTTGCACCCTCAAGTCAATGTCACCATTGACCTGAATTTCTGATTGCACCTTAGAGCATAATCAACCTAAAAAGTCTCAGATTGAAATTCTATTTTCGGATCCTGAAAGTTTTTTGAAAAGGGTATCTGGTTCTGCACTCTGTTCCACTGTTTCCAAACCTGTAACTCCCGAAACAACACTTACAAATATCTAAAAAAGAGGGGTTTTGGGGTGGCTATATAGGGTTTTGCCTTAGTCAAACCCCTATTTTGGTGATCTCCACCTCCAAAAATAGCTGAATATAGTAGAATGTATGTGTGTTTCTCTTAGGAAGAGCTTTGAATGTGTAATGTCAAGATCTAATTCTCTAGATTAAAAACCCTAACATGAATTGAAAATGAGAAAGCAATCCATAGATTTGAATGTGATAAAGAAAGCATACTAAGCCCTCAAGGCTAAAGTATTCCTACCAAACTCACAATTCGTAATTGCTACCCAATGATAATATCTTTTGAATGCTTGAAGGTTGAAAATGGTGGATCCAAGAAGAAGGAAAGAAGGAAGATGTCTCTCTTGCTCCAAAGAAGATCCACAATGGCTTGTCCACAAAAGTGCTTGAAAAATGTCTTAATGCATCATCATGTCTGGTTCTTCTATATCATCCTCTTTCTATCTTGCCTCATCATCATTCCATAATCATAATTACATCATATCATCTTATGATTCTTTTTCATGTCATCTCATGTTCTCCCCAAATGAAGGCAAAAGAGAGTGTTTATATATAGATCTCAATATAGACCTCCTAGGGCAATGCAAGGGACCCAAATTCAAATTTCACCTTGAATTATGGTCCAATTACAATCACCAACCAAGGAGGGGATGTATTAATCTGAATATTGGGGAAAACACTTCCGCATCCAGACTTGGGGACCTATTTTAAGTTTTAGAACCCCGATAGGCTCCAGATTTGAAAGTGGGGACCATCACTTGACAGAGGTCAAGGTTGACCTCAACCTTGACCTAGGTCAAGGTCAACCTTGACCCTGACCTAGGTTAGGGTTGACCTCAACCCTAAACTAAGGTTTCAGGCTGGTCACCTTGGAAAATCTACAGGATTCCTAGGTCAACTGGGGACCCAGGGAGGTGAGAAAACACACTAGGATGTTGAATAGAGGCACATAGGCCAAACAGTAAGTGTGATGAAGATTTAGGAGAGACAATACATAGGTTCTACCCAAAAAGATAGAGCCATAGAAAGGGAGATTAAGGAGGACTCGAAGGACCCTAACCCTAATTTCACCTAGAAATGCAAAATCAAGTGTATGTGCATCCTAAATACAAATCTAATATGAAAATGTGCTAAACGAGGGTGCTAAACCTACCAAAATGGAAGTGCTTCCATTTTAAGATGATACACAATA
>MU227776.1:1278193-1320726 GCA_018584345.1 Thuja plicata
TATATATATATATATATATATATGTATGTATGTATATGTATATATATGTATATATCAAAATAATAATAAATTGATTTAAAAAATATTTATTTAGAATATAAGATAATGTAGATAATTTGATTCATGTTTAAGTAATGATTATTGTGTTTTTGACTAAAAAGGTAGCCAAGCAAGGGGGTTGACCCTTACAGTAACCCAAGCAAGAGGTTGTTAAGAAAGCAATAACACAACAACAAAGGTGTTGGCAAAAACATCAAGGCCCTGAGAGGTACACTAAAAAAATAAACTAGAGAGTCACTAGAAAATAATGGGCCACAAATGGCCACTTACAATGCAATTGCCAAATGAAGCCTCTAACACGACGCTGCCAGCAACCCACAGATTGGGCATAGTGAATAACAAAGTAGTGTCAAAACCATCCTAAGACAAAAAAAAGTATTTTCTCCCCAATTGAAGAGCCACCATCCACTACAATTCTCCTTTCCACATCAATATAAAAGGATCCTACCTCTATAGTAGTAGGAAATAGAGAAACTAGCTAGAAGGAAAGAACACCACAATTCCTTCCCACACCCAACCAACCATTGTAAGGCAAAGCCCAAATTAAGTTACAAACCTCTTCATTCATGAAGCATGTATCCACCTCCATAGCAAATGTGAGAGGGAGAAGAAAACAAAATGTGCCAAGCCCCCATAATAGTCAGAACAACTCCCAAAACTAGCTGCAAACTTCAACCAAAAACTACAGACCAGTATGAGCCTTTGAAAACTTTCAAAAAATGATTGGCCACAAAAGGAAGAAAGACCACTATCCTTACCAATCAAAATGGACAGTCCCAACATGAAGACAAAAGAGGAACCATAAAGATCAGCAACTTCCATCACTCCTCAATCCAAAACCACCAACTCCATACTAGCGTCTGAAGAGATAAATGTCAGTCCACTACAACCATCTTCACATTAAGTAACTTTGATAGGTATGGACTCAACTTGTATCTTCCTCATACACAGTAACCAAGGCATAGCCAATTGCACCAGGCACAAAAAGGCAAGCCTCCACTTCACTAAGATCCCAATGCTTAAAACCTCTTCCATAAGCCACCACCATCATGAGCCTAGGAAATGAGGGGAACCAAGCCCCAGGATCCTATCACACACCATACCAATCCATCTTTTAACCATCTCAACCCCATCCATTAGCAATGTGGTAAAGAAGGCCCCAACTACAAGACTCTCCAAATCAGCTACCTCTTCAAAGTTTCCAAAAAATTGAAGAGTTATTACATCCTTATTCACCCCATGGCACAAAGGAGCCACCTAGGAGAGGGGAAGCCCAAATCCAAACCATGAGAGTAGAGTCATTTAGAGGAAAAACACCAAACCATAAAACAAGATAGGGCTTCAACTAATCCCTCACATGAGGGATGCCAACAACGAGCATCTTCAAAAGAAGAGACCAACCCTTGTTGTCCTCATGAACAAAGGATAAAAATAAGACTTCAGTAGTTCTCTTCCATGACATCGCCACAACACTAGAGAGCCTAAGCAGGGAAAAATCCACCACTTCCAGTAGTAACCCCATAGAGCCTCTCCATTCAAGAAGACCATAAAAATTGACCCCTAAATCTGGAAAAAGGATTCCCAATGAAGAGACCATCATGGAGACCAAGCCCCTTCTTCCACATGTAGCACCTGTTAGGACTGTTAAAAAAAATTCTTCAATGGTGTTCTTCTGGCATCTTTCTGCAATGTTGTAGGCCTGGTTCTAATGTCCTGATTATTCTTAAGTGCTTAAACCCTTGGTATGTTTTTGAAAACCGTAGGTATGTTATCTTCATTATAAAATTAAGTTACCTTTTTAATCACTCAAGTTCTTTACCCATGGGTTTAGGTTGTCATCGCGGGGCCATTTTCTAATAGTTCTTTAAGTCCTAGCGGGGGTATCATATTAATATTTCCTAAGTCCTAAAGTCCCCATGGCCTTTTATTTTAACTCAGACATCGACCAAGTTTATTATGATCTAATGACAGGCATGATACCTGGATCGCGAGATGCAGTTATTTTATCCTTCAAGACTTCAAGACAGGTTTCTAGGTGTCTTCTTTCAGATGATGGCGGGCCCTTTTCCTTTTAAGTTAGTGGTGAGATACAATTAGTTCAAATCAAAGTTCATCTAACGGTTGTAGAAATTCCTTAAAAAAAAGGTGATCGAAGTTTATTCCATTGAGGCATTGCACCTGAGCACCATGTGTATATGGTGAGGTGAGGTTGAGGTTAAAGGTCAATTTAAAGATAGGACATATCTTCTTTGATCCGATGATAGGCACTTTTCCTTGATCAAGAGATGCGTGAAAGATATTCTTCAAGGAATTATGCTTGGGTGACATGTGTCCATTTTGATGAGAAGTTAAGTGGGACTGAAGTGCTACGTGGAGCCGCTATGTCTCTTAAGCTCGCAGGTGTTGCTAAAACTGATCGATGACTACATTTTAAAGTTTAAATAAAGTTCAAATCTGGGTCATCGATAGGGTTTTCCACACCAGGTGTAGCCGTTGCAACCAACATTTGAATTTTTAAATCCTTTCCTGAGGGTTTTGAAGCGGTGGCTCTATGATTCATGTTGCTGGATAGTAAATAGATCAAATTTGATCTCCTAGGTCATGTTTGCACAGTTGTAGGATGCTATTTGAAGGAAAATTGGGCAGTTCTAAATGAATTTATGTAGAGCATATTTCCTTAGGGTTTCTGAATAGTTTATTAATCCTTTTTAAAACCTATTTCTATTCTTTTGTTTCTTCTGCCATTAATGTAAGGTTTGTTCTAGAGTTCTAAATGGTTGAAGATCAGATTGTATTCTTTTAGAGCTGAGCTGTTGAAGAAGGGTCAGTTAGTGTTTTGTAGTTCAGAAGGGCCAAATCTTCTCAAATTAATTAATGCAAACAAGACATTCCATCCACTATTTCTTTTGCAGGGTATTGTTCTTCAAACTTCCCGAGGAGATTGACGACTACAAATCATATTTTGTATAGAAAGGAATAAAGACAAAGGTTACTTGGCGAATCAGAACAATTTTTTAGTTATTACAAAGGCTCTGTGATCCAATAAGTTATTATTTTTTAATAACTCAGTTGATGGGTTTTGTTGCATATTTTGTCTTTTATATGAGTCATTAGGTTTTGGTTGTTGGATTTTGACCTAAATGATCTGAGGCTTGTTGCAATCCTTGCTCTATAAAAGGATTTCCAAGATCATTTAGTAGAGGCTAGTAAAATTGGGAAAATAGAAAAGGCATTAATTTGCATACTTGTTTCCAGTGAGGGATATAGCAGATATAGTTCTAGACTGTGTTAAGATAGAGTAGAAAGTTGTAGCTCTTTTACATTTATTAAAGTGGTATATGTTTTGAAATAGTTTGAAGAAGGAACATAGTTCTTTATACTTAATAAAGATATTTCAGATTCAAGTCTCTCCTCTATGCCTATTTCTTGAGTTTTGGATCTTTTGATTCACTGCATGGATTTTATCCATGTATATGTTATTAGTCCTTAATTTTGATCTAAGATCAAATTAAATGATGCTCTGGATGACATTAATTCATTTGATTTTCATAAGGATTTTATAAGAAGTGTATGGTCTGGATTAGTTGTATTTATGGCTTTGAATATTTGACAGTAGTTAGTTCTTGTGTTTTGTATCTGTAGTAGACTCTATTGCCCAATGGATAAAGTATTGATCAAGAATTAGTATTTCTATGATACATGTCTGGATGGGTTTGGAAATATTCTACCCCTTTTAAAACATCAAAACCATTTTTAATCCTTTCTTAAGTTTTTTGGTTGTTGATTGTGTGTCCTTAATGGTAATGGAGATTAAATGAATGAGCGGTTACCATTTAGTACTTTCTTACCATTTTCTTCTATATAAATCCAGAGAGAGTTAAGGTATTGTATATTGAGCTGGATTAGGTACACCCACATTGGTCCTACAGAGCCAGAAGTGCAGAGGGAAATCTTGTCCCTATAGTTGGTCCAGTTACCTTAAGATATTCCCATATTTGGAGCTAACCACTCTTAAAATCCATCTCAAGGTATATTGGTAGCTTTCAAAGAATAAACATTTAAAACACCAACAATACCTAGCATGTCATGCTCACACTCAAACTTCACAGACGACTATTATAATGGGGAAATGCCTCTAATCATAACAAGGTTGGAGGGATTTAACCAGTGCAAAACCCTACTCTATTGCAACGCCAAAACATTTGTCACCTCTACATACCAAGTCGGGATGGAAACACAGAACAAAGGGAACTTTCAAGTTAGCAAGAGATCCAATGCATAGAAACTGGGTGTTCACTGTGTATCCTAGTCACCGGGAAAACCCAACATAGCAGAAATCATCCTATGAAACAATGCCTTCATAGCTAGAACCTTTTATAAGGAGATGGACTGCCCAAGGATTGAGAAGCAATACTCTAGCACAGAGATTACATGCCCCCTAAATTGGGGAAATAGAAGCCCCAAATACACACACCCCGCCAATGAAAAAGAACAATGACATAGAAGGGACATAATAGCCCACCACCAAAGCATAGACCTTTTGAGATTCCCCTGGATCATCATCTTCCTTTGCATCCTATCCTCCAGCAATCTTAGAATTTGAAATAATTTTGACTTCTCATTACTAAGAATCAACAAAATAGTCATAACATACCTTACAACTTCACCCTTCTAAACTTGAAGCCTTTGTTCATCTCAGGCCAAAAATTCTCATGAGAGAGAGTAGAATAATTTTTATATTTGTTGTGATTTTTGTTTTAAAAGAAAATAGAAAGAAGGCTTATTTAAGTATATTATTTAAAAATATTTAGGAACTGATGATAGAATCATTTCTATTTTATATTGTGTTTTCTTTTTGTTACTGAAGATTTAATTATGAAATCTTATTTTTTTTATAAGATAATTAGAAAATTGATTATAAAATATTTTCATATTATAATGTGATTTTGTTTAGTAATTTAAAAAAAAGTCTAAAGCAGATTATTGCTATGTATATATAGAGGAATTATTATATGTAAATATAAGGTAATGAAACTATTGCGTTGAATTAACCACCTTAAATTATTCAATTAATAAATTAATACTTGTACTAAACACTTATCCATATAATGGGTCTATTCTATAATTTTCATTCCATCATATATTTTCTTTTATAATTTAAAGGACCTATAGTTAAGGTTTTTCTTGTTTGTCAAATCATTTTTAATTATTTACTTTAGTGGCTAGTAAGGTAGGAGATGAGGAAACATGGAATCTCTTAAAACAAGAACAAAGAGATGATTTTATGCTTTAAAAGTAAATAATATAAAATAGATACGACTATCTTTTATCTTTAAGATTATTATATTATTTAAAATATATTTTTTTAAAAAAAAATTATAGAGGAAATATATTAATGTTTTTTAAGGATTTGAAATCTAAATTATTAATATTATTGTGGTTGAATCTTAATATATAAATGAAAGGATTATAATTTCACACTAAAGGGCTAAATTAATAAGTGTATTTAGTTGGCAAGGACGAAATTTAAGGTATCTTAATAAGGAATCAAGACTTAAGTTAGAATATTTTAGTTACAATTAGCTATTGTTATATTTTATCTTTGGATAATAATTAACATCTAAATTAATAAGTGTGTTTATTTGGCAAGGAGGGAATTTAAGGTATCTTAATAAGCAATCAAGACTTAAGTTAGAATATTTTAGTTACAATTAAGCTATTGCTATATTTTATCTTTGGATAATAATTAACATTATTTATTTTATTGTATGTACAAGTAAGAAGTGGTTAATAAAGAGTTTATCAACTATGAATATTAGAGTATGTTATAATCAAGTTTATAATTTGAAGATTAATTCTATTTGATTGGTTAAGAAAATAAATGGGGTGTATTAGTACTTGGTTACATAATGTTTATTTATTCAAACCATGGAAGTAAGTCAACAAAAAAATAGACATTATTCTATTGTAAGTTACAATTAAGAGACTGTGTACGATAAAATAAAATAAAAAGGTTAGGTTTTTTAAATGTAAAATTTTGGGCATTACAATCTGCATAAAATGCACGACATTTATCCCTCCATGAACCTCATTTTGTGACCTCTCTAGATACCTCATTTGCGCTATTGGCCATTTTTTCTAGGGTTTTCATGAGGGATGAGTGATGCTCTTGATTAGAGGACCTCAACCTATTCACTAATATTGAAATTTGGGCAATGTTTTGTGTCAGACGATTGATGAGATCATCTTATGTGGCATGTACATGATCTACTGGAGGACGTGGAGGGTTTAGGGGTGGTGGTGGTTTTTTAGGAGCAACATTTTGAGGATTTTGCGTTGGTGGAGCAATGCTTTGCGGGTTTTGTTGTTTCTCATGTTCATTATTTTCAAGGTTTGCTTCTGTTGGTTGTTCACGAAGAGGTTTTTTTGTTTCTTTCATTTTTGGGGGTTGTTTGTAGAATCTACTATCAAATTAATAAAAAAACTTAAATCAATTTAAAAACCCTACTTCAATTAAAATGCAAACAAAAACAATCAAAATAATGAAGTCTTACATGTTTGGCGGGGTGCCATTTCTGTAAAGTGCTCTAAATGTTGATAAAATGCAATTACAAGCATAACACACATGGGTTATTTTGTTTTTTGCTTCCTCCAATTCATTGTTTCAACATTTTTGGTGTTGAAAATGGCCCAAATCCATGACCTTTTAAAATATGTAATGTTTCTCATAACCTGTCTGGGTTATGAGAAAAAATTTGTTCCTCAAAACCCGCACGGGTTTTGAGATTTTTTTTTTTTTTAAAAATGTTTTCTATTAGGCTTGGTGTTACCAAGTTAAGGGCATTTTTCAATTTAAGGAACCCGATCGAGTTATCAAAAATTTAGTTTTTTTTTGCATGTGGCCACTTTTGTGACCAGAAACTTGGTGCACTTACCCAAGTGTATGTGGTATAAATTTCATGATAATGTTTTTTATATGGGATTACATATATGTTATGCATATATAGTAATCTTAATCTTGAATCTCTGTTAGAAATTAATCATAAAGTTGGATCTGTCTTATAGTTTTTGAGTTTGTTACCCTATAGGTTAAGCACTGGCCTAAGTCATGATAGAATGTTGTTTGGAGAGAGAAATAATAGATACATTTTAAATTATTTTAATTTATGTCATTGGTTTCATGGTAAATTTTTTTCATTCTCAGTAGAAATGGGAAGCTATGGTGATATTATGTGTTGATATTATGATGTTAACCCTCATTATATTAACCTAAGAATTATTCCTTGCTATGTGTCTACAAAGGATTGTGTATTCAAGGTTTAATTAATCATGAATATCTATGTCATATGAATACCCTTTTGAGTATTGTGGAGCTCAAAGTGAAGAAGGCATGTATGCCTTGTCGAGTTATATTTTCTTGTCTTCAATCTGTGGATAATGCTTAAATTGTGGTCTAACTTTCTTAGGATTAAAGGTTGCAAGAAAAAATGCTAAAACTTAGTATGAAACTTCTCCAAAATCCCTTGCCAAAAATCTGTGTTGAGATCCCATAGCTAGAGGAATCCCAAGGTACACTAGAGGGAGATATCCAACATGAAATCTGAGGATCTGAGCAATTCTACATAGACTAAGCATAGGAGTATTAAAGAAGAAAATAGAAGATTGAGCTTCATTGATATTTTTACCTAAAGTAATCAAGTAAATGTCTAAGGCTCTCCTAAAATATATTGCCTCATTAATTCTATCCATACCCATTAAATTTGTATCATCCACAAACTGAAGATGAGAGTAAGGAGATAACGACCTCCTCCAACTCCAACCCTGAATAAGACGTCACCTCACAAGAGATTTAATAAATCTACCAATTCCTTCTTCCATGATAATAAATAAATAGGGGTAAAAAAATATCTCCTTCTTAAATGCCCTGAGAAGAATTGAACAACTCTGACAATTCCCCATTGATAAGGACTGAAAATGAGGTATTAGTAACACAACTAAGGACCTAGTAAACCCACTAAACTCCAAAACCAAATGCCAAAATAATTTTATGTAGGAAAACCCTATTCACTCTGTCATAATCCTTATCCACGTCAAGTTTAATGAACATAGCCTTCTCCTTAGAGGCCACCATATAATGGATAGCTTCCATTGCGATCATAACTCCATCAAGAATCTACCTTCCACCAAAAAAAACCCTTGCTCTTTAGATATCTGAGCTTTGAGAAATGGCTTGAGTCTTTCTGCAATCACTTTAGTAATAATCTTATAGACCACGTTACTAAAAGCAATAGGCCTAAATTAATCTAAGTTATTTTCCCCCATCCTTTTTAGGAATAAGAGCCAAAAAAGTAGAATACATAGACTTAAGCATTTGTTTATTCTTGTGAGACTCTTGAACCACCTCTAGAAGATCAAATTTTATAACTTCTCAGGATTCCTAAAAGAATTAAATTGGAAACACATTAGGGCTAGGGGCCTTACCTTTTTTCATATGAAACACAACTTCCTCCAATTCTTGCAGAAAAATAGGCCACAAAAGAGCATCATTCATCTTGTTAGAGACCAATGAGGGATTACAATGTAAGATAATACGTTCCTCCTCTGCAGATATGAGAGTGTCCTAAGTAAACATAGTTTAGAAGTCTCTAATAGTTACCCTAGCAATTTATTATCTTGAAGAGGTTTGAGTACCCTCTGAAGAAATGAGAGAGGTAATAGAATTTCCATACCTCTGCACTTTAACTAAGTTATGAAAAAAGGTTGTATTCCTATATCCCTCCTAAAGCCAATCAATTCTAGCCTTTTGTTTCCAAACAATCTCCTCACACAACTCCCACTCCTCCAATAGCTTAAGGGCTAATGATTCAAAACTACTCAGATCAAAAGTCATACCTTGATCCTAAATCAAATGGGTGATCTTATCCAATCTATCCTTAGCTACCATCTTATATGAGTATAGATTTCCAAAACATTATTTATTTCATCTCTTAAACCTATAGTTGACATATTGAAGCCTCTTACCAAATGAATACATAGTTGTACCATGAGAAGGCTTCCCTTCACACCAATAGTCAATCATAAGATCCTAGAGAGAAATATGTCACAACCCCACGAGTCAAAACTTGAAAGAAGGGTTTTTGGAAGCTCTAAATAAAACAACCAAGAGTTTCTTAGGCTAGTGATTAGAACCCCTTCAATCTAGAATTTATAATCTATTAAACCATTTGTTTCTCACCCAATAACAAGAGAGAAAAAATCTATCAAGACTTTTTCAAATAGTCACTACATCACTTCCCCTATTATTCCAAGTGAAGATGCAATTATTTGGTTTCACATTAATTAAGTTCAAAAAATTAATATTATCTCTAAGAAAATTTGTAGAAGGATCCAACCTGACTAACCCTCCTTACTTTTCCTCCAAACTGGAGACATCACTAAAGTTTCTAGCCACAATATAAGGGAGCTAGGGATCAGACAAACATTATGTGAGACCAAATAAGTGACTTAACTAGGAGATTAGTAAGGGAATATACATTAGAGAAGACGCAAATATCCCTTGAATCAAAGCTAGAAACAAACAAAGAAATGGAATATCGACTCAAAATCCACCACAAAGGGATAATATTCTTTGGGTTCAAAAAATAAGAAACTTCTCCTCAAGTACCATGGGCTCCCACACATTTCCAATGACCATGAGGCCAGAATCTAGGAGCTTTTATCAACAAACCATCCACTATCAACTTAGTTTCCTAAATAAATACAATATCAGGGCAATGAGATTCAATTAAACCATGAATAGCCTTTTGTTTAGGGATGTTGTTCATACACATCATATTCTAGGAGATAAAAATCATTTTTGGGGTTGGGAGAAATGGGAATCAATGGTCTTGACAGAACTAGATTCCACTAATGTCTCACCAATTAACTTCACCTTCCCCTGATCTTTCTTATGTCCTACCTTTGAAGAGTTCCCAGAAGGATTTTTCTTCAGTGGTTTTTGAAGTAATCCTAAGGTCTGTGAAGTACTACTACTTTTACCATGATCCAAATCCTCCTTTGTTTGATGAGAGATAGATTTTATAACAACACTATTATCCTTGTATACATAGGTACCACTTGATTCAGGTCCATATGGAATTTGAGAAGAAAATTTTGTATCCATATTCCTTTCATGCTCCTCCTCCATAGGAATATTTATATTTTCCTTCCCTCTACTATCTGAAAAAAGTCACATCCTTTGTTCCATCACCATAGGAGGGATCAATTAGGATACCTTCCTCTTGGAGAAAGCCATCAAGACCTTCAAAATGGTTGAATGTTTCCTCATTTTTTCTATCTTTCAAAGTTCTCTTTTGTCCTCTCCCATTTGTTGTGGGGTTTCACATGAATAAACCCTTCCTTATCTATGACCTCTTTAGCCATATGTATTTTCCCTTTACCCTTATTAGGACCCGAGAGAGAGGGGGTTCTCAATTCAAGAGTGGAAGAAACAAACCAAGGACATTTCCTTTGCAAACACCCACATTCATGGAAAATACAACATCTGAATGTGAGTGTCTCATAGTCAAGTTGTTTGACCCAAGATGAAGATCCCAAATTTTTTTTCATAGAATCTAGCAAAGGATTATTCAAATCAACTTCAACACAAATTTGAGAAAATAAAATTACCTTTTTGTCCTAAGTTTGTATAGCTAATCTCACTAGTTTATCAAGAAAGAGAGCAATAGAATTTAAGAAGAAGCCTAGGAATTCTAACCCATACTAGGACTTTAAAAGGAATCTCCTCTGTTTAGTTTAACCCTGCATACCAAGGTTTAACAAAGAGTATGGCCTTAGGACCACCCTCAAAATCCTTGTGTATATCTGACATGTAGGATAAAATAACCAAAACATAGTTGTTTTCCGCCAACAAAATCTCCATATCTCCTTCAAGGTTCTAAACACAGCATGCCAACATCTCTAAAATTGGCAGGGAAATCCTAAGTCCCATGAATTTATAGATTAAGGCATGATCATACCAATATGAGATATCTTCTGAAACCGAGTCTAGTTGGCTCACTATGAAAGGATGATCTTGGCTCCTAGCGAGGCATCCATTGACTTTATTGATGCTAAAAAATCTTCTAGTAGCCGCAGACTCCTCCCCTAATAAGGCTCAGTTAAGCTTCCCATCAGTATTTGTATATATAGAAGAAGAGGGATCTAAGACCACCATAGCCTCTAAACCCACTAAATAGGGGTAACCTCAATCTCCACCATGTCTCAGATAATAAGCATAAAAATTAAGGATCAAACAAATACTAGAATCGACAAGGTATTTCCCAATCTAATTTCATGGTATATTTATTATTATTTTTTATTAGTATTTTTTTTACTTTAATTTTACATTTGCTTCTCTTATTAGGGTTATGAGAAACTAATATGTTTTACAAAAAAGTCCTTTTATTTAGTTATATCCTAACACTTAGGTTGTAGGAGGATTAACACCCTTGGTTTGAATGGATCTTGTACATGCTTGGATCCATGGTCTTGAAGGAAAATAAAATAATACAAAAACAATTAGGTATTCGCATTCCCTATACAAAGATATTAGAGTTTCTCAAGGTTTGGTCATATGGTAGGCTAGCTCTTGATCACTACCAACTGTAAAGGGATAAGTCTTAGAAAAGCAACATGACCATGACCACTTTTATTTTCCCACTATTAATTGTCATCTCTACTTGAACATAATCAATAACTAGTTGAAATAGGCTTACAAGTCTTGCCTCCTATATGCCATGACCATCGGTAACATTGCTCAACCTTAGCCCAACAACCATCAAAATAATTATAAGACTTGATTTTTAAAGTATAGTAGAATAATTTTTATGGTAGGAATAACTTTCATTCATGTAATTAGATTTTAAATTTCTTTGAATTAACAAAAAAACTATTTCTAAATACAATATAGTAGTATTTGTGATCTTTTAACTTGGAGCTTTATATACTCCTATACTATACTATAGATTCTAGTGTTGTTGGTCATTCCTAATTCATGATGCATAGGCATATTCTAGAAGAGAAGCAATGAGATGAGTGGATAGAGTACTTATGATCCATGTTGGGGTATTTTGGAATGTTTATGCAAATTTATTGTAAGACATTCTTTGAGTCGCAATTCATTTTCTTGGAGCCTATAGAAATTTTTATCTTATGGAGATTATATTTTCAATTTATTGTATGGGAGTTATTGATGTTGAAATTGATTTAGTTAATTTTGTAGGGGTCATAGATTATCTTAAATTAAGAGATGATCATCATGATGTTGTGGTTGAATCTAGATCACTTGTAGTGCAAGTTTTGAAGTGATGTGATAATGTTCAAGGAGGACTCTAAATTTTTCTTTGCAATATTGTAATGATATGGGTGGTCTTGGAGTATATATGTCCATTGGAGATAAATATATTTTTTATGATGAAGATGTGAATAATGATGTCAAGTTATTGTTTGTATAATAAGATATTTGGCAATGATTTGAGATAGTTTTTGTTGGTTGGATATTTTACAGTTGATATTTTTTGGTGAATCTATTGGGGAATTGCCCTCATTTTTCAAGGGATAAAAGGTAGTAGAATCCATAACTCCAAGTGCCTATCCATCCATTGGGGTATAGATTCAATCAATCAAATAAACAAAAAGAGAAAAAGGATGATACAACCAATCAAAACAACCTACTAAAACACGACTGGACCTTGTGCAACTTTATTATTTGGAAAAAAGAAACTATCATAACCTAGACTATCCAACAATGAAAACCTTCTCAAATAAACTCATTCACTAGCTTACCAAAATAGCTACCATTATTCAACAAATTATAATATTTGACATGATCTCCAACAACCAGGTATAGATAAAGCATGAACAGGTGTATGATGACTTGATCCACAACTTCTTGGAAGAAATGAACAAACTCACTTGCCTCCTCAGATGGATCAAATGCACTGCTAGTCAAAAATGGACCTATGAATCCAGACTACTTCTAATCTGCAAACTCATGTTTGGCATCACCCTCAAGTGTACCTTCATGCTCGTGTACAAGTGGAATTGTTGACTTCCCATTGGCTTCCAACCAAGCGAGATGTCATATTGGAAATCCTCTTGATAGGACAAAATGAAAACTCTTATTTCCAACTAGAATCTCAACCACGACATCATGTTGACCAAAGGGAATTCCTTCATGTAAGGAAAATAAAAGCATGACTGCAAGACATACCTCAGTATGTTGTCCATAAACTTCATATTTAGGAGGGTTGTCATCAAGACTTGAAAAAATCCTCTATGATGTTTGTGAGTAGGTCTTCATCAAATTTTATATATAATGTGTTCAAGTTCATGAACTTGAAATATATATACATTCTTTTCAACTTGACTAGAACGTTCATGCATGATGCATGAGCATCTTGAGTTGCCTTGCTATCTTGCTCATCTTTGTTCATTTTACCATTAAGTGTCGAATTGCAATTATTGCTGAGCGTTCCCGTATGTGTCGAGCTATCTAGTGTTGACTGAGTATTCATGTATGTGTCGAGCTATCCAATGTTGGCCAAGCATTCCTTCCTGTGTTGAGTGTGTAGACGTCTAAAATTGTCCTTATATTAATTTAATTAATATTCCCTTAGCATTATAATTAATTACTTATATTTTTTATATTCTTCTATTTATTTAATTAAATATAATTCAATTTCCTTAGTATTTAAATTTAATTTAAATACTACCCCCTTTAATGTATTAAATTTTATTTATATACATTATCCCTCATTAATCCCTTTTAAATAAATTTTAATTTATTTATTCCTCCACATGACTTAAATTCTACTAAACCAAATTAATCTAAATTTTAAATTTAGATTAAGCTAATTTGAACCTAGATCCTACCCTACCTCACATCACTCTCACCAAATAGACCTATTCACTAATTAACTAAGGTTAATTAGGCTAATTTCTTGATTCCTACACATATTAGTCCTAATTATTTGCTCACACATGTGTGAGCAAATTTTCAAAAATCACCTTTTTCCAAATAATCCTTATTTGGTGCCAACAAGGTTTCTTACACCCATGATGACACCTTCTTACACTTTCTAAAAGTGTTCTATTGGCCCAAATCTCTTACACCTCTTACAAGATCCTTCACATGTGTATTTTAAGTACACTTTGACCCATCACATCCAAAGTTGCTCACACATGTGTGAGCAAAGTGGACCTCTTTCATGACTTATGTGTCCCTCATGTGGCACCTATGTGGATGCCACATGAGCTCCACCTCATCCAAGCCCTCTCTCTCCTCCAAAAAATGTATAAATAGAGGCCATTGTCAAGAGCAAATCATCTCCCTTTTATGCATTGTTATCATGCTAGTTTAGTTCTAGAGCAATTTAGCATTTTTCATAGTAATATTAGTTCTTAGTTCATGCTTGTTTCATTTTGAATCTAGATATCACATCTTAGGTCCATAATGGAATGAATCTTATCTTAGATCTTGCATATCATCCTAGTTTAGTTATTGAATCTTCATTATAGTGTAGTATTGCATTTGTAATCATGGTGAGAGCTTGAGACAAGTTCTCAATACTTGTTTCTTGAGTTCCTCACTCATTTTAGTCATTTAGCTTCTATCTTTAATCATCAAGTGGGATTAGTATATTGTGTTGGAAGAGAACACCCACAAAATTCTCTAAGAGAAAATCAACAAGGCATTGGGTGCCCTTGTTCAGCTCATCAGAGGTTATGATGGAGTCTCTTATTTTCATAGTATGTTGTTAGACATGTTAGTGTAGTTGATTGATTTATACCTCTAACATTTGCATGTCTAAGTGTGCTCCCAAAAAGTTAGATTCTAGCATATACATTTTGGCATGCCCGGTGGGACCCACATCCATAATTTTCTAGCATTTTTTGCAGATTTTCTGCGGTTCTAGAAATTTTTACGCATACCCGTCTCCGCTCTGGAGTCACTGTCTCTGTAGATCACCATCTGCGCTTCCTGACTGTCTGTGCTTCTTGGTCTTCTACAGCTATAAATCACTGTCTCCGCTTGTTGTAAAATAGATCTTTAGTAACCTGGTTTAAACTATTTTTTTTTATTAGATTTCAAGCTTTTAACTCTCAAGTTTTTGACAGAGTAATGTTTTTTAAGGGTTAAATGCTGTTAAAACTAATAAAAAGTTAATATTTATGCACTCTAAGTCTATTTTACAATAAAAATTGATTGTGTTTATTTGGCCATCTGTGCAGGTGATTCATCATTTCTGCAGATCACCGTTTGCGCAGATCATCATTTGTGATACTTGGTCGTCTGCGTGTTTTTCCTAGGTTTTAATGATTTTTTGCAACGTTTCATATCTGAAACTTCAAGACTACTAACAATTTTTATGCAGGTTTCCATTGATTTCTAACAAATTTTGGGAAATGAACTTGTCTGTCTAAACATTAGTCTTTTGAATGAATGTTGCTTAAAAGTAAATTTACCACATCCCATCTTGAATGAATTAAGGGAATGAACTTCACATATCTTGAATGACATAAGGCAAATAAACACACTTTTCCAAACTTTCTTTTTGTTGTGTGGGAAACAAATTGAACCTGTATGATTAACCATAATATTGTGTATTTTTCTTAGATAGAAAACACATAGTTTCTCTAATTAAGTACAATTTGGAATGAATTCTTCTTGGTGTGTTTGAAGAAGTGTTTTTCAATGCTTCTTTCGAGCTATTTGTCAGTAGATTAAAATCCCTTAATATAAGTGACGTTATGATTAAGTTATAGTCGTATCCTCTCCCCTCACCTTCATGGATCTTGGGTGAAGAGAAATCTTAGCTTAATCAAGCTTCTAGAGAGGCCTGTCTAGAGGGTGCACTTCCCCTTTAGAGGACGACCTCAAACTGGTAATCCCTTCAGCCAGTATAGAAATAAAGTGTGACCCAAAGGTCCTCTTTATCCCTTCAAGCTCCGGTGGGTCATGTTCAACGGTAGTCCATACTGAGTGAATATCCTCAGCATATTGGCATGGTTAAACTAGAGACTTAAGTGCCTCACGCCATACAAACCGATTGTGGGGATGCCACAAAATCTTACTAGTAACTATAACTTAGTAGCCTACCTGATTCACCTCCAAATGATGACTTATTATAGTGTAAGGGGAGAGAATATTCTCCCCCCAAGATTCCCATCATACGTGTCCCAGAGTATTGTGTTATGAAAGAGATCTTTGTAACACGACAACAATACCTGGCAAAAGGCAAAAACACAAGTGCCCTTCCAGGAGTGACACTGCTGTGTGAGTTGAAGGACTACCAAGAAATGGGCCTATAATATTTCATGCAAAGCCAATTTCCTAAGGTAGCTACTGTTTGAACTATCTTTAGTGTGATAAACCCAGTAAAAACATAAGTGGCTTGAAAGAGTCACTTGAACATACACAAACGAGATCTTACAATTTGAATCAAAGTTTCCCAATTTCACATTTTCTTGTATCCCTCAAGGTTTCTTTATCCCTTATTGGATTGTTTTGAGATGCATGTCTATTATTTTTCTGATTTGAATGTGCTAAAATTAGTTCTTTCCATTGAACAAATTGGCCCAAAATTAGACTGAAGATCAAAATTTACCCATAATTTCAACACACTATCTTAGCAATAGTCGGTCATCTCCGCTCTGGATCCACCATTTGCGCAAATTACTGTATGCACAGATCTTCGTCTACATAGATCACCAGCTACATCTGAGATCACCATCTCCACTTGAAAACAATGAGCTTCCAAATCTGCTGAGACATTCAAAATTTGACCTTTTGTAGGACCCCGAAACCATTTGTCATAGATCATTTAGTCATTCAGCCAAAATCAGATTTTTCATATGACATGACTAGTTTTAAGAAACATAGGAAGGTTAAACTTCCAACACCTCTAGTCTATAAAGAACAGAAGGAAACCACTCGCAAATCTAAGGAGTTTCAACATATTACCACATCTATCAAACAAGAGATTGAGCATCATGAGAAAATTGATAAAATCCTTTACAACAACAAAGTCTGCAATTTCATGGCTAAATATTCTATCAATAGTGCTTTCGTCGCCATTGAACGATACGACTAGATAAACTCTTTCTTCTAGGATCATTCTTCCACTCTTCCATCATCATTATTCCTTCTCTTGGAGCATTAGATCAAATCATCAAGTCAAATCAACCCTTTTAGGTTGAAAGACCTTAATCAAAGTATTACAAACCTTCATCCTCAAACAAACACAACATTGTTTGTAGACCATCAGTTCGTGTCAAGTAATTTAAATCCCTTAGTAATGTCCCATTTTGCTTGAGATCACAAGTCCATCTTCAAGTAGAACAGGTGTTGCTTCAAATCCTTTTGTGTTTGTATCATCACAAGGTTTTTTCATGCTTAGGTTTTGTTCCAAAAACCTTTAAATCAATCAATCAATCCTCAATCAATCAATCTTCAATCCAATCAATCAATCAATCAAACATCAATCAATCTAATAAAATCCAATAAAATCCAGAATCAAGATCTTTTCTCCATTTCATTTCTTACACCCTCTTGTCTTCTATTCTTCTTAATCCACCATTGTATGGTAGTCACTCGATCCCAAGCTAGAAACATGAGGCGAGCAACATTCAACACTATTACACGTGAGGAGAATCCTTTTTCCACTCAATATTTTCAAGGAACTGGAGTACAAGCTGAGGAAGTTTCCAAAGAAACTGAACAAGTGGACCAAGAGGAAAGACCCACCGAAGTGATGGACTTCCTTATTGATCCATGCAACTTAGAAATGGTTGAGAAGGCCATTATGCACAACAGTGCTGAAATATTCTTGAATCTTGTTCATAATGGTGTCAAAGTGCCTACTAAATTTGATGAAACACTCCTTACTCAAAATGTCACCAAAGCTGTGGCTACCACTACTATAGCCATGGCTTCTACTTCCAATGATGCATCATCACATGACACCGGTAAAGGACCTATTAGCAAACCTTCCACATCAGTACCTACATCAGTGCCTGTATCAACAACCGCACCAATACCTCAATTAACACCAGAACAAATTCAACAAATCATAAGTGCTTTGCCAAACAATACTACACATAAAAGCACTCAAACAATGATGACTCAAGGAGAAAGCGCTAATGTCAACAACATAGGGTAGATTTCCATACCCTTGCCTACATCTTTGTTTCAAAGAAAAGGAATGAAGACATCTGCAACCAATACATCATGAGCCTATCAATATATACCACCTCCTACTATTGGTATAACCTCCACGAGGTTTTTAGCTGCACAATTTGGAGGAGGCAGAGGTTATGTACCACCGTTTGTTCCCCGAAATACTCCAGATTTCACCCAACAATTCAATGAGCTCAAAAGCATTGTACAAGGCTTACAAAATGGGGGCAAGAAGGAGTTTTATTTTGAAGAAATTTGTCCCTATCCATTTGAAAATTCCATCACCATGCAACCATTCCCACCAAACTTTGAGATGCCTAAATTTGAGAAATAAAAAGGTGAAACATGTCCTCTACAACATCTCAAAGAATTTTACATTGCATGTCAAGAAGTTTCCTATAATGAGAATTACTTAAAAAGACTCTTCACTATGAGTCTTGGAGGCGCAACTTTAGAATGGTTCATGGCCCTCCCTTATGGGTCAATCTCTACTTTCTTTGATCTTGCAGAGAAGTTTGTTGGAAAATATTCATATAAGATTGAACATCAAGCAACACTCAGCGATTTGTGCAATACTAAACAAAAGAATGGAGAAATCTTTACTAGTTTATTACAATAATGGAGACATATCACAAATCGCATGCCATGGAAAATATGTGATACTCACTTAATTGACATCTTCACAAAGAATTTAATCTCTGAGATGTCTTTCCAAATGAAAATGGCTTCACCTGACACCTTTGAATCCCTTGTCAAGAAGGGAAAAGACATTGAAGATGGCCTCTTGCAAAGAGGTAGCATCAAACATTATACTCCTTCCAACAATGATAAACTAAAATTTTAGAGTAAAAACAAAGGAGTTGTCAATGGCGGAGTGACTGATGCAAAGCGTGTTAAAAATTTTCAAGCATCCAAAAATAACAATCAAAACAATCGCAATAACAATAAGAACCAAAATCAGAACTGCAACAACAATCAAAATCAGGATCAGAATCAGAACAATTAGAACAATCAGAATCAGAACAACAATCAAAATCACAATCAAAACAACAATCAACAATCGCGCAATCAATCATTCATGTTTCCTCGCAAAAATTACAACAACAATAATAATGATAATCGATAATGGTGACAATTCACAGATTTGGTAGAATCTCTAGATGTGATCTTTAAACAACTTGCAGATCAAGGAATGATCGTTTATCCAAATACTCGACCGTTCAATGAGAACCAACCTAAACCTGTTTGGTATAGAGATAATGAATATTGTGATTATAATCGCATTAAGGGACATGATACTAAGAAATGTATGAAGCTTAGACACTTTGTGCAAGATATCATTAAGGATGGGAAAATTGAAGTTGAAGGTCAGATTGCATCCTCATCTAATGAAAAACTCAAAGTCTACAATCAACCCTTCCCACCTCACAATCAAAACAATGCATCAAACACAATCCTGTATGACTATTCTACCAATACTATCACAGGCCATGATTGAACATGTGGGAGTCTAAATGAAAATGATATCTTTGGGTTGGACTCTCTTTGTGGTCACGTTGAAGAAGCTATTACACATCTTAATGCCATAATCCTCAAAGATTTTGATTGTAATGCTACCACACGCAGACCCTGATTCACTATCCAAGCTGCTGATAAACCTTCTACATCTACATATCCACCAGCTACACCATCTACTGCTGCTCGGCCTGCCTTGTGCTATGACCTATTGGCTTAGTTAGGGAAGATGCCTGCATAGATATCCATTCTAGAGCTCCTGAAAACCTCTCCAATTCACAGAGAAATCCTTGATAAAGCTCTAAATGAATCTCGTGTCCCTGAGAACATCAACACTCCACAATTCCAAGCTATGATAGGGAACTTATCCGCACAAGAACATCTTGTCTTCGCCGATAAGGACTTTCGTGGTCCTGACCTGCATCATAATAAATCTCTCCACATAGAAGGAAAAATCTAATCCACAAGAATAAAATGAATCCTTATAGATGGTGGATCTGGCTTGAATTTGTGCACATTGAAAATGATTCATAATATCGGTCTTTCTGAGGACCTGATTGATGTAGACAAATGAATCACAATAAAGGCCTACGATGATCGAGAACAAGAAAGTAAGGGTTTGATCACACTACCCTTACAAGTAGGCCCAACCTTGATTGAAACTATTTTCCATGTACTAGATCTAGATCTACCTTATAATATCTTTCTAGGACAACCATGGATACACACTATCAAAGGTGTACCCTCTACTTATCATCAATGTCTAAAATTCCCACATTATAGTAGAGAAATCACAATTCCTAGAGATCCTGAGCCCTTTCAATACTGTAAGAGACTGGAAGGCAAACAATCTAACTATTATCCATTGAATGAGTTTGGTCAATATTCTAATCAAGAAACCCATATTTCAAACACTCCACCGGTTCTAGAAAAGACATCAGAAACACCAACTGAGAAATCCAAAGGAAAGGAAAAAGTTACTAAAGACAAGGTTACTGAAGACAAACCCTCCTCATCTGAAGAAAAGGTCACTTTTACAGATCAAGGCATGGGAGAGTATAAATTTGAAAGTGCTCTATGTATTGGGAAACTCCCTTTGTCTCCCAATTCTTATGGAAGACCATCACCATTACCCCCCTCTAAAGACAAAGCACTTATGTGCTGCAAATCAACTATTTTTGAACATTGGGGGTCCCAATTAGATGAACACATGGAATACAATGTCCTTGATTGGCTCTATAGTGATGAAGAAGAAAGACCTATAATTTTCCCCAAAGGAAAGTATTCTAAGGTTACTCCTATTTTTGAAAGCATGTGATATCATGGTACTGACCTTGGAGCTAATGAAACAGGTAAGAAGAAGATCATAATAGTCAATGGCTATCCTAAATGACATGGATTGGGTTCCATAGAGACCAAGACTAACTTCGCTAAGGATTATTGTCTAGCTGCCCCAGATTCAGACACTGAGGAAGAGTTCTTTGAAATTCCTTTCCACTATGTTGAAGATGACTTAAACAAAAATACCATATCTTCACTATCACCCAAGCCAACCTTTCATCCCCTTGTCTACCCCTCACAAACCCTAAATTAATTGACTGGGATCAGAAAGACTCATCACTAGCTTTGGACGTTTGTGATTCAGATGAGGTAGTTTTAGCCCTCTTTGGACTTAAGAATATCCGAGAGTATGAACATCAGATCCACAACAGTGAAAAAGCCCACTTCAGTAGCCAAGTCAACTCTCTCAGTCGCAAAAATGAAAAAGAAAATTTAAAAAAAATGAAAATACATCCTCTGGTGAAAACCTCTCGCAGGCACCTTTGGATGAAGAAAAAGATAAAGTAAAGGACGCTCCCTCTAGTGAAAACCTTTCTAAGGCACTAGAGGAGGGAGAGACTGAATTTTTTTTTATATCCTCAAAACTGGAAGTGTCCTCTATGATTATTGAAGACACCATTCCAATCAATCTAAGCACAGAAACAGATCCACACATCATCTACATTGCAGTTTCTCTCAGTGATTAGGAAAAGAAAGACATGACAACATTCTTTCATAAACATAAAATCAATTTTTCCTAGACTTACAAGGACATGGCTGGGCTAGATACAAATATTTTCATGCATCATCTTGTTGTAGACCCAAGTATAAAACCTATTAAGCAAAAACTTCGCAAAATGCATTTGCAAGTCGCACTGGTAGTCAAAGTAGAGCTTCAAAAAATGCTGGATGCTGAAGTAATCAGACCAATTGATTATCCTGAATGGGTTTCTAATATTGTACCAGTAGGTAAGCCTACTGGGGGCATTCACATCTGCACTAATTTCAAAGATCTAAACCTTGCATGTCCCAAGGATAATTTTCCACTCCCAAATATTGACATTATAGTGGATTTGACTGTAGGACATGAAATGTTGTCTCTTATGGATGGCTTCTCAAGTTATAATCAGATCAAGATAGCACCAAAAGACTAGCACAAAACCGCATTCACAACACCTTGGGGAACCTTTTGTTATTAGGTGATGCCTTTTGGCCTTATAAATGCCAGAGCTACTTATCAATGGGCATTGAGTACCATCTTTCATGACCTTTTACATGTCATCATGGAAGATTATGTGGATGATCTTTTAGGAAAATCTAAGACAAGGGAATCACATATTCCTATTCTTACTACCATTTTTGAGCGATTGGAGAAGTATAAGCTTAGGCTGAATCCTATGAAGTGTGTTTTTGGAGTACGGTCTGGTAAGCTGCTGGAATACGCTGTGTCACAACATGGAATAGAAGTTGATCCAAAGAAAGTGAAAGAAATCCTAGAGATGCCACCACCCAAAACCTTGAAGCAATTACGCAGTTTACAAGGAAAACTACAATCAATCAAAAGATTCATGTCACAACTGGTAGATAAGGTGCATCCGTTCTCTCATCTCCTACACAAGAATATCAAGTTTCAGTTGGATTGCTTATGTCAAAATGCATTTGAGAAATTGAAAGGATATCTGGCTAATCCACCTATGTTGGTACCACCTGTTGCTGGTCATCCTCTGATTTTGTACATATCTACTACAAAGGTTGCATTGGGAGCCCTCCTGGAACAATTAGATGATACCGACAAAGAACGAGCGATTTACTATCTCAGCAGGACTCGTGTTGGTTATGAATTGAATTATTCACTAATTGAGAAGGCATGTTTGGCTATTATTTTCTGTATGCAAAAAATATGACACTATATGCTCAATCATAAGATTCAACTTGTTGCCAAAATATATCCACTCAAGTACCTCCTGGCACGTGCTGCTCTTACTGGTCATACAACAAAATGGGTTATGATCCTTAGTGAGTTTGACATTGTTTATGTGGATCGCAAAGCTATCAAAGGAAAAGTAATTGCAGATCAGTTAGCTGAAGCACCTATTGATGTTAAAAATCCTTTGATCATAGATTTTCTAGATGAATGAGTCCTCAACCTTGCCTCAAGTACAACATGGAAGCTTTATTTAATTGATAGATCCTTCACTCAGAAAGGATCGGGGGCAGGAATCTTGTTTGTTACACCAAAAGGGGATCTCATCCCTAAATCTTATAAATTACAATTTCCTTGTACCAACAACATCGCAAAATATGAAGCCCTTGGACTTGGACTCTAGAAGGCCATACAATAGAAGATTCTCACTTTATTGGTGCTTGGTGATTCACAATTGGTTATCAAACAAGTTATGGATGAATATAAAACAAAGGATGACAAGTTGCTTCCCTACTACCGTACATTTGAAGATCTCAAAACACATTTCACTGAGATAATATTCCAACAGATCTCTTGCACAAACAACAAAGTAGCAGATGCCATGGAAACAATTGGGTCCTTGATCACCATGCCAGAACACAGCACATAGTGTGAGTTTCTTGTTGAGATTCTTACGGTCCCTGCCTATGACAAACCAAATTTTGAAATGGTGTGTGAAATTGCTAATCCCAACTCCCCATGGTACCAAGAAGTCTATTCCTACCTTTGCAATGGACATACCCCACTTACTTTAACCACCAACCAATGAAAAACCTTCATTTGTCACACTTCCCGATACACAATCCTTGGTGATACCCTTTTCCAAAAGCATTTTGATGGAACTCTTTTAAGGTGTCTGAATTTTGATGAAGCACAAACGTCCTTGGAGGAGGTACATATAGGAATCTGCGGGGCTCACTCTAGCAGACTTACTTTGGCCAAGAAGTTGTTACACACTAGATATTACTGGCCTACTATGGAACAATTTGCCTACAACTATGTGAAGAAGTGTGTGCCTTGTCAGCAGCATGGCGATTTGATACATGCTCCCTCCCAATCCCTTCAGCCCACCATCACCCCTTGGCCTTTTTCACACTGGGATCTTGACCTTGTTGGCCAGATTTTTCCTAATTATTCCAATGGCCATAAATACATCCTGGCTGCTACTGAGTACTTTACCAAGTGGGTCAAAGCTATTCCTCTCACCTAGACTACTGGAAAATAGATTTTGAAGTTTATTTTGAACTATATTATCAGTCGCTATGGCAATCCTTAGGACATTTTTACTGATAATGGAGGACCTTTCAAGAACAAGGATGCCACAGAGCTATGTAGGAAATTTAGCATTACCCTCCATACCTCTTCCAAGTACTTTATGCAAAGCAACGGTCAAGCTGAGGTTATGAATAAAACCATCCTCAAAATCCTTAATAAAACAGTCGATGAAGCTAGCCGCGATTGGCACATTCACCTCAATCCTTCCCTTTGGGCTTACCACACCTCCATTTGAACCCCCATGGGAGCCACTCCCTTTGCCCTTGCTTACGGTACTAAGGCTATTCTACCCATCAAAATTGAGCTCCCTTCCCTCAGAATTTCTCTCAAGAATCTGTTGTCTGAAGAAGAATATAGAGTTTCCTGCTTGCAAGAGCTAGAACTCCCTGATGAAAGACACCTCAATGCCCTAGACCACCTCCGCATGTATCAAAATTTCCTTCACCTTCAGTTCAACAAAAGGATCAAGCCTCATCAATTTGAGGTCGGTGATCTTATCCTGCGACACAATATGAAGAACCTCTAGAACCGTAAAAAGAAAGGAAAGTTTGAGCCTAATTGGTTGGGGGCCTTCATTGTCACAACAAAGTATGGTTTTGGCACTTATCAGATTGCATCACCAAAGGGAGATCCTATCCTTGATCCTATAAATATTGTACATCTCAAGTGATTTTATGCTTGATCCGTCAGCAGTCTGTTGTACAATAGAAATTTTCAAAAATCCTAAAAAAAATTACAAAAGAAGAAAATCCAAAAATATTCAAAAAGCAAGCAAAAGCCAGAAAATCCAAAAATAAAAAAGCATAAAAAATACAAAAGCTTAAAAAAAGTATCAAAAAAGAAAAAGAGAAATAAATCCGTCCATCTGTGAAAACCACTTTGGTGGCACAATGGTTAAGTACCATGGTGAAAACCTATTTTAGGTGCCATGTATAGTCAGATCCACCTTCTATTTCCACATTTTTTCCAAGCAGCCTACATCGCCTTCCATAATAAAATTCACTACCCATATCTGTGCAGGTAGTTCCTTGACCATTTTCCACCTCCATAATACAAATTCCCCCCTGACTGAGCTTACCATATCAATACTAAGCTTTGTTCTAGACACAGTGATCGTAAATGTTTCCAACAAATCAGTAGATAGATTGACTTTCCTAATGATCATTCTATTCACAAGAAATTGCCAGTGATTTCCCATTTCTATTTCAATCAATCTTTAGCCCATTAGGATGCATCCTTCCGGTGTCGGTTGTTCTATCAATCCTCACATCAAAATTTTTCTTGGAAAGAAATTTTGGACTGAATGACCACTTGGTTAGGATGCCTATTTATTGATTTTATCTTGTGTTTTACTATGTCCTTATCGCAAAAGCCTCGATCTTTTATACCTTGGCTCATTATGGTGAGTATATAGTGAAATACGTGTCATTTGTGGTATGATCTGCTTGTCATAGTTTATTAGTGTATTTATGTTTTGATATTTAGTTATGACTATGTATGCCTCACTGGGGGCATGATTCATGCATCTCAAATCCCTAAAAAGAGCTGGATGTATTGCATCTCCTCATGAGTAACATTTCATAGATCTCATCATACCTAATATCTTGCATTCTTATTCCTAACAACCTATTTTTCTAAGAGTCTAGTCCACGTAAAGGAACCATGTCACTTGTGTTTTCTAGCACATGGTGCATAACTCCTTTTGCAATATCAAACTAGGGTGTTCTCTCCAACATTAACACGGTATCAATCCCACTATCATCATGTAGTTAGCATTTGCATTTTAGCTAGGCCATATTGCACTTTAATTTTGCTCTTGGAAAAGGTTTCTATTTATTCCCCCTATCTAGTCACCTAAGTGATTTTATTAGACCTATTTGATACATACAAAAAACATGTCCTCATATGTCTCATATTGCATTCATTCATTAGGTTACTTTTATTCATTAAGTTCATTCATTAATCATTATTCATTACAGTTTTATTGTTACTTCATTCATTAATCATTACTCATTAAGGTTGCATTTAGTTCCATTACATATTATAGTTACATATAGTTACATTTCATTCATTATCCATTCATTATATAGTTACATTGTTAAGTCCTTAACATTATTTTAGGATTCATTACACATTTCACAAATCATATATGCATTTACATTTATTAATCATCACATTACATCAATACATGTCAAAATATATCCATCTATAAGCATTAGCACCTCACATCTAACATCTATATATATCTGCATCTCATCCCTGCATCACAAATACATTAGCATACTCATATACATTCATCTCATCCTGCATGTCAGTCATAAACATCATATAACATAAAATCATAATGCATCCATACATCTTGCATAAACATCATATCATATGACATCATAAATAAAGTCCATACGGTCCAAATAGTCCCCAAAGTCCATGTATATATCTCAAAATGTCAAAGTCATACATAATGTGTCGCATGAATCATACAAAAAGGTGTATCAAAACTGGTCTGAGACAAATCATGGTGGTGGCCGCGATGGTCCTGCACCACTGCCTAGGCGCGGTGGTAACCCCACCGATCCCTGTGAGCCTCGTCCTGTGCTCTCTGTCTGTTCTCTCTCTAAGTAAGAAGGTTGTCATAACTCCTCTGGCACTACACCATAATAGAGACCCATATAATATGCAGCCTCTCGTCCTCTCTGACTAGCGTCTCTCTGCGCTGCCATAACATCTGCCATTATCTGCCCCATGCCTACATCCCTGCCTGCCTAACAAGCTATATCTCGATCTTCTCTATAATCTTCTACACATCTCTATGCTAGGTCTCTCTCTAGGGTTAGAGTTTCTATCTATGTTGACATCGCTGCCAGCTCCTCTGAATGATCCCCATGCTCCTCAATAATCGCAAACTCTCTGCTGTCAACTCAAGCCTGTAATAAATCTAGTGCTCTCTACGCACTATCTCCCTAAGTGGTCCCCGCTGCTAGCTCCCCCTTTATCCTGGCTAGCTCTGTCTTTAAGCTATTATATGTAGCATGCATTGTAGCCATTAATCCCTGTATCCTCTAGATCTTTGCTTGCGCACTCACCTCAGTCGCCTGAGATGTCCCTAGCAAGCCCTATACCCTGCCTAATTCAGTCCAAAGACTATCCCTCTCAACTACCATAGTGTCATACACCTCCTGGGATATGTGCCCAGCTGGTGGTCCCTGTACCTATGGCCCCTATCCCTATGGTCCTTATGGCTAATCAGGTAGCCCCTATGGCTCTTGATCCTATCTCGGATCTTGTACCTGTGCACTTGGAACTATGAGAGGCCACCTCCCTATTGGTAGCTCCACCTATCCTCTCTGTCTCTGTGCTACCACCCTGGGATAGACTCTCCTCCCCCTGGCCCCTCCTCCATCCTTGTCATCACCATCATCATCCTATCCCTCTCCATCTCCTCCCTCTCCAGGCTACTCATCCTCCTGTACTATCCCTAACACTGTCAACCTGATCGGTCTGTGTGCTTCCCACCACGGAGTGTATGCTGGGACTATGTATGCATCCTATAGAGACTCTCGTGCCCTGATCCATGGGACCTCTATCATCCCCATAAAATATGCTTGTGCTATGCGGGGATCTACTCCCATCCCCTAGATGCTACCCACCTCTTGGGTCACCAGTAGATGTGGGAACCCATCTAGAACTGCCTCATGGACCTGTCCCATCTATCTCCATACCCTAGATGACATGTACCTAGAGATCATATATGCTATTCTCCTGATCAACCAGCAGTCAGTCTGAACAAATCTCATGTAATACGAGTCATTAAACTCATCCTCTATGTACCCGTCTTATTGTGGAATCTCATGTCCCCAGGCCTCACACCTTGCATACGGTGCCCACTATATATCCCCCATCTCATCGAGTCTCTGTCACTAGTAACCAACTGAATCTGTAGCCTCATAAATAATGGGTGGCCGGTACCTGCATATGAATGACTCCTAAGCTACTCTAGTCTCTCGGGTCTTGATCAGTCGTATGACCGCAATGTGCTCCCATGCCCATACAAGAAGCAGCGTGCATCCTGGCCCTAGTTCCCTACCCTTATCTTAGGCACACATGTGTAGATCATAATAAAGCTGCCCGAGAATAGTGTATCCCTAGAAGTACTAGTCTCCATCCTCCACCATGCTACTGAGAACTCAAGCCCAACCGATTGGGAATCCCTTGCCTACATGATCAGGCATCAACCATCCTCCTATCAATTCGGCCAAGTAGAGGGCCACCCACCACAACCATGGCTTCATCGCCATAGCTCCTGCCCAAGGCATCCACTGCCATGTAGTAGGAAGATCTGCATACCTCTGACCAAATTTCATCTCCATGTATGGCTCCAAACCCTCGAAGCATTACTCGGGTATCAGCCCCCGAATAGGCACTCTGTAAATCCTCCACATGTCGTGAAGGGTGATAGTCGCTTCCCCTGTCAGGAAGTGAAACCTCAAAGTGGTACTATGCCACCTCTCGATCAAAGTAGACACAAGTGCATTATGCGCTCTCAAATGTGGCCGATGTCATACATGCTCCAACCTGCATAGTGTGACGATCCCCCACTCCACTATCATCAGCTCCTACTCCAGTGCCATAGTCGTTGGGTAGCACTCCCTCACCTGAAAGGTGATGGTATCCTCCTACATCCAACAAGCCCATGTCAGACATCAGATAGCATTCTGGAGCATCAAAAAATGTCCGAGGCCCATCTGGGGCATCAAAAAATGCTCCCGGACCCTTGTCTTTCCTCTTCTTCCTCTTTTTCTTCTATTTTTTGGTAAATCCACGTAGATGGCGGTTGACCCTTGCAAACGGTAGACTTTTGCAGTCGCCAGTCTACGGAGCCGGTGGATCTTCGCAGATGCCAGTCTACGGAGACGGTGTTTTCCACCGCCACCTTTTTGCCATGCAGATGACAAAGTTCTAACTCCGCTATCTCTGTTGTGGAGTCTCCCCTTTCCCCTGCCCTCACAAATGGAGATCAAGTGATCTCCATCTGCGCAGACACCGATCCCTAATCGGTCGTTTGTGAGGACAGCCATCCATCGACGCTATCTATGTAGATAGTGGTCAGGCGATTGTCATCCGTGCAGATGGTGGTCAGGCGATTATTGTCTGCGCTGCGCGCCGACTTTTGTATGCATTTGTGACACCCTAGACACCTAAAAAAGCATTAAATACGTAATGGACTAGGAGATGTTCAACTACTCACCGGTGGTCCAGCATCTGTCAGTCACTGGTGGACTTGAATGTGCTCTCTAAGGTGTGCACAATCTCGCTCTACTGGCATCGCTCTCCTCTTCTTCTCTCTTTTTTCTCTTTGTGAGTGAAAATGACTTGTCTATGGGCCCCGGTGGACTATTTATAGCCCCTTGGGACCCGTTTCTTCCATCCTTCTCCCCGTTCCCTATTCTGGTCCCCGTTTTTCCTTCATTTTTCTTGGACATGCCATGCAATTGGTATTCTTTCCCCGTTTTCCTACCTTTTTGAAAAAAATTTATTAATTTTTTTATTTTTTCCTATTATTTTCTCGAGGGAGCACCCTCCTCCGCTCTCGCTGCCATAGGTTCTCCTGACCTCTCTAGGGCATCTTATTTTCTTTTCTTTGACGTGACACCACTTTCGATGCCGCATCAAAGAGGGGCAAAATGTAGACGTCTAAAATTGTCCTTATATTATTTTAATTAATATTCCCTTAGCATTATAATTAATTAATTATATTTGTTATATTCTTCTATTTATTTAATTAAATTCATTTAATTAAATATATTTCACTTTCCTTAGTATTTAAATTTAATTTAAATACTACCCCCTTTAATGTATTAAATTTTATTTATATACATTATCCCTCATTAATCCCCTTTAAATAAATTTTAATTTATTTATTCCTCCACATGACTTAAATTCTACTAAACTAAATTAATCTAAAATTTGAATTTAGATTAAGCTAATTTAAGCCTAGATCCTACCCTACCTCACATCACTCTCACCAAATAGACCTATTCACTAATTAACTAAGGTTAATTAGGCTAATTTCTTGATTCCTACACATATTCATCCTAATTATTTGCTCACACGTGTGAGCAAATTTCCAAAAATCACCTTTTTCAATAATCCTTATTTGGTGCCAACAAGGTTTCTTACACCCATGATGACACCTTCTTACACTTTCTAAAAGTGTTCTATTGGCCTAAATCTCTTACACCTCTTACAAGATCCTTCACATGTGTATTTTAAGTACACTTTGACCCATCATATCCAAAGTTTCTCACACATGTGTGAGAAAAGTAGACCTCTTTCATGGCCTATGTGTCCCTCATGTGGCACCTATATGGATGCCACATGAGCTCCACCTCATCCAATCCCTCTCTCTCCTCCAAAAAATCTATAAATAGAGGCCATTGTCAAGAGAAAATCATCTCCCTTTTATGCATTGTTATCATGCTGGTTTAGTTCTAGAGCAATTTAGCATTTTTCATAGTAATATTAGTTCTTAGTTCATGCTTGTTTCATTTTGAATCTAGATATCACATCTTAGGTCCATAATAGAATGAATCTTAGCTTAGATCTTGCATATCATCCTAGTTTAGTTATTGAATCTTCATCATAGTGTAGTCTTGCATTTGCAATCATGGTGAGAGCTTGAGACAAGTTCTCAATACTTGTTTCTTGAGTTCCTCACTCATTTTAGTCATTTAGCTTGCATCTTTAATCATCAAGTGGGATTAGTATATTGTGTTGGGAGAGCACACCCACAAACTTCTTTAAGAGAAAATGAACAAGGCATTGGGTGCCCTTGTTCAGGTCATCGGACGCTATGATGGAGTCTCTTGTTATCATAGTATGCTTTTAGACATGTTAGTGTAGTTGATTGATTTATACCTGTAACTTTTGCATGTTTGAGAATGCCCCCAACAGGTTAGATTCCAGCATATACAAAGTGAACTTGATGTTTTAATGATACTCGGTTCTTCTTTGACTGAGTCTGTCTGTGATTGGTTCTAGTTGGAGCCAACTTATGTATTTAATTTTGAATTGTGCATTTAATATTAGGATCTTTTCTTGAGATGTGTGTAGATTATTTTGTGGTCGGCCTTCTGTTATGTTATGATCTAGAATCTTCTGTAAGCCGCTTTGGCAAGTATAAATAGGGATGTCTATGTGTAGGTTAGGAAGCTAAGTAAGTAGGGACAAGTAGATGATATGAGAAGGTAGAATATAGGAAAAGTCTGGATTTTTATAATTCTTGTTGGCCATAACCTAGAAGGCCTCACAACCGGGCATATATGTTGTAATTGAATGAATCAATAAAGATATTTACTGTTCCTTCTCTCCTTGGTGTTGTTCTATGTGTTATTTTCTTCCGTTGTGTTTACTCCGCAAGGTGGCTGGATAGTTGGGTGTTCTTTTGGACCAAGCTATTTATGTCCTTCCTCACGCCAGGTGGTATCAGAGTGTCAAGTTCATCATTGAGGATATTGGATCGTGTAGAACCCTGAGTTGAATTTGGTTGTAGGGTGACATATCCACAAATTTAACCTATAACTTGTAGAGGGTTACGATCTTGTAGGAACCTATTCGTCAAGATGGTTCAAGGTAGAGGAAATGTTGATAATGCCATAATGAACATGTTGAGACAAATTGAAGCCAGATTAGATGTTTTGGAGATAGTGTACATGGTTGATCGTGGTTCCTTCACTTTCTAATGATGAGGGTTATTAGCACCGGTTTGCAATGGGGGAATCAATACAAAAACTACTAAAAATGAACACTTAATGTATCAATAAAATGTACAAGAAAATAAGAGGAAACAAATCAATGCAAACTAAATTGCTTCAAGCTTCTATTGTCCTCCCTACTCCTTTTGAAACTTACTATTGGTATGGGCAGTGTCTATGACTTGGGAGCGTTGAGAATTTGATAATTGAAATGTGTGTGTGTGATCGCAAGATAGCTTGAATGCTAGAACTAATTTGATAGAGTAATGGCGCATGTGAGCTTGAAATCTTGGATCCTTCCAATGGTTATGAGGGGTTTGTTATATAGGATTTAAGGATGATATGAATGGTCAAGATCAATCCCAGAGATAGGGAGATGAATGGTTGAGATCAAAAGGAACTGGAGAAGCCATCAGTAAACTCCATCTCTTCAACTGGGAGAGAAGAGATAGAGTTTGGTTAACTGAAGAGCTGATTTTGAGTTACCTTTTAGAACTGAACAGGTGGGTGGAGTTACCCATGTGAACTAGAGAGATGGGTAGAGTAACCCATGTGATCTGATTGGAAGTTATCTCTTTGAAGATAAATAAATATTTAATTCATTTTTAAAATTAAAGTTTTCAACATGTGAGATAAATGAATACTTTTTTATTTAGAATTACTTTATTGAATGAAATGAAATTAATTTAATTGGGAGAATTTAATTAGTAAGTTTAAATATTTCAATTTAAACTATAGTAAATTGAATTTAATTAATTAATTAATGGTAATTAATCAATTAAGGTTAATTAATTAAATAAAATTAATTATTTAATTAATTTTGGGAATTTGATTAGATGATTTGGGGAATGAATTTAGAAGAAAATAAATGATTTAAAAAGACATTAATTAATAGATGAAATGATTTTAGAAGAAAAAATAAAATTAACGATTAAAAAATCATTAATTAATAGATGAAAATTAGTATTTTTAATGTCAAGTCGCAAGTCTGTCTATTTTAGGGTGTCTACATTTGCCCCTCTTTGATACAATGTGATTCATCATGTTGTGTCAAAGAATTTTTAGATTTGATCCTGCCCCAGTGACCGCAGGTGGACTATATGCCCCCTCAACAAATTAAGCATAGAAAATATGTCAAATGAGTATTAATTTGTTGAAAATGTGAATCACTATATGATGATGATGAATGCAATCATATGTTAGTTATGATGTTATTTATGATGGATGCACTGATTATATGATCTACTATGCACATGTTTTAGATTTCTCTTATGCAATAAATGAATTCAATCTGCTATGCACAAAATATCTGGGTAAATGCATGTGTTAGTTAGAAGAAAGTTAAATGGAATTATTTCTCTGGGATAGATTGATAGACATGAATTGATAGAAAGGATGGATAACGATTGATAGATATGAATTGATAGAATGTATGAGTGACCCAAGTCGCTGCCGCGTTTCCAATTTTTGTCATCATTGCATCTTTTTTATGAAATTCTAAAGAGTGTCCAATGCATCCAGAGTCCATCTGGATACCGCTATGACCTCTTGCTAACTGAAAGGAGTAGAGAGAATGAATAGAAAGATAAATTAGTGCACCCAGATATTGACTATTTGGATACAACTATGTTCCCTATTTTGAAAATAAAGAGAGTCAAAAGCACCCAGATATTGACCATATGGATATCGCTTTGCTCGCTGACCATCCGAAAAAGATAAAACCAAGATAGAATTACAATGCACCCAGATCTCAGACCATCTGGATACTGCTATGAACTCTTGATTTTGAAAAGAAAGACATAAAACCAAGATATAATTCCAAAGCACCCAGATCTCAGACCATTTGGATACCGTGATAAACTCTTAATTTTGAAAAGAAAGACATAAAACCAAGATAGAATTTCAATGCACCTAGATCTCAGACTATCTGGATACCGTTATGAACTCTTGATTTTTAACAAGCAGATAACAGAGAAGGAATGTCCAATTCTTTCCCAAGGTTAAGCTCAGATCATGGAACTGTGTGGCTGCTAGATAAGTGACAGCGCCTACCGCATTTATCCTAAATCATCATGGCCCTAGAATTAAAGTGAAAATTCCACAAACAGCAATCAAAGAAAAAAAAAGTCATGATCAATCATAGCTACTCTCCTCACTTGGTGGATCCTGGAGTAGCGTAAGAACATAACCGCAAAATATAGACTGACATCTGACTAATGAATGACCTAGTCAACATTTTGATTCTTCCTTGATTCATTTTTGTTCTCTTGATTGGCTTGACTCTCTTGATAGGCTTCATATGCTTGATTGTTTTGATTGTGTCTGGTTTCAGTAATAGATGACTCATATAAGAGTGACTTGTCTGGTTTTGAGTGTATCCATCACTGTGTAAGATGATTGATTTGATTGATTAATTGATTGGATTTGATAATTTTTGGTGGCTGATCAAGCTGTGTTAGATGGGCCCAATGTTGATTTGCAAAGCTCATAGTTTTGACATTTTATAGATTGGCTTGGTCACTAGTTTTCTTGCTGATAGATTTGATAGATTGATAAAGTTGTGTCATATGGGCCCAATGCTAATTTGCAGAGCTCATGATTTTGACATTAATTGACTTGCCTTGATCGCCCTTTATTTTCTTGATAACCGAGTTGGTTTTATTGCTTGGGATTTTGTAATTTTTTTTATTATTTTTGATGAAGATTGATTTTCTCAGGATTTTTTTATCTTTTGAGGACTTTTGATGAGTTTTTTTTTTTTTTTTTAGGAATTTTGTTTCAGGACATGTAGAATCGCCCCTAGTTTGGTGGACCAATACTACCCATAGATAAGTGTTGGTGCTTAGAGGGAATTTGTGTATTTTTATATAGCTTGGGTAGTTATTCTTGCATTCAAAGTTTGCTCAAGCTTTTGATCTTGGAGTTCATTGATGGTGAAGCTGGATTTGTACACTTGGCGACTGTTTGCCAGATTTTCACCAAGGTACCTACTCAATGACACCTGTTTACCAGGTTTTCACTGAGAGAGAGATTTTGTTTCTCTTTATTTTTTTAATTTTTTTTTTGTTGTCACTAAGGTGCCTGTTTGCTAGGTTTTCACCAAGGTAACCTTTTGTATTTTTTGATTTTTTTGGTATTTTCTAGATATGTAGATAGTTTCCTTAACCATTGAGACCTCAAGTGTAGAACCTCTTGAGGTGCATGTTGTTTATGTATTTGGGGAGCTGATCTCCTTCTGGTGTTTCTAGTTGGTATGCCCCACTCTGGGTAGAGTTGATAATGACATATGGTCCTATCCAGTTAAGCTCAAACTTTCCTGGTTTCACTCGCTCTGCTTGATTCTTTTAATTTTCCACGAGGACAAGGTCTCCTACCTCAAAGGTTTGTGGCCTCTCTTATGATAGTTCCTTCTAAGGTGATTTTGATAGCCTTGTAAGTGATTGAATGCATTTTTTCTTCTTTTGTCTAATAGTTCTAGTTCACCGAGCCTTGCTACTTTGTAGTCTTCATCTGAAATTAGGTTCTTCAATGATATTCTCAGGGATGGGATTTCCACTTCGAGGGGTAAAATCGCCTTTGATCCATATACTAGGGAGAAAGGAGTGGATCTTGTAGGTGTTCTCATGCTAGTTATGTATGCCCATAATGCGAGACTAAGCTGTAAATGCATGTCTCACCTTGATTTGTTAATTGTTTTCTTCAAGATTTTCAAAATGGTTTTGTTTTTTGCTTCAGCCTAGCCATTCCCTTGAGGATAATAGAATGAAGAGAAACCTTGTTTGATTTGGAACTATTCACATAGATCTTCCATATATATTTTTTAGAAAGGTGTACCGTGATCCATCAGGATGGTTTGAGGAATTTCATACCGACAGATGATATTGTTGAGTATGAACATTGAGATTTTCTTTCTAGTTATGTAGGTGAGGGGAATTGCTTCCACCCATTTAGTGAAGTACTATGTTTCTTCTATGATGTATTTATTTCCAAGAGTTGAAGAAGGTGTAATCTTGCCAACTAGGTCAAATCCCCATATAGAAAATGGTAATGGTGAAGTTATAGGATTTAGTTCTTGGGTTGGTGCATGGATGAGGTCTCCATGAATCTGACATTGCCTACACCTTTGTACATACTTGTTTGCATCCATCTCTACTATTTGCAAGTAGTATCCCATGCAGATAATCTTTTTAGCTAAGTTGTTGCCACCTCTGTGGGTTCCACAAATTCCTTCTGTAGACACCCTAAAATGGACAGACTTGCGACTTGACATTAAAAACACTAATTTTCATCTATTAATTAATGGTTTTTTAATCGTTAATTAATCATCTATTTTCTTCTAAATTCATTTCATTTATTAATTAATAGTTTTTTAATCATTAATTAATCATCTATTTTCTTCTAAATTCATTCCCCAAATCATCTAATCAAATTCTCAAAATTAATTAAATAATTTATTTTATTTAATTAATTAACCTTAATAAATTAAATACCATTAATTAATTAACTAAATTTAATTTCATATAGTTTAAATTGAAATATTTAACTTACTAATTAAATTCTTCCAATTAAATTAATTTAATTTCATCAAATAAAGTAATTCTAAATCAAAAAGAATTCAATTATCTCACATGTTGAAAATTTTAATTAAATAAATGAATTAAATAGTCATTTATCTTCAAAGAGATAACTCCAATCAGTTCACATGGGTAACTTCACCCATCTCTCTAGTTCACATGGGTAACTCCACCCACCTCTTCAATTCTAAAAGGTAACTCACAATTAGCTCTTCAGTCAACCAAACTCTATCTGCTCTTTACCAATTGAAGAGGTGGAGTTTACTGATGGCTTCTCTAGTTCCCTTTGATCTCAACCGTTCATCTCCCTATCTCTGGGATTGATGTCAACCATTCATATCATCCTCAATTCCTATATAATAAACCCTTCATACCCATTTGAAGGATCCAGGATTTCAAGCTCTCGTGCACCATTACTCCGTCAGTTTGGTTCTAGCATTCAAGCTATCTTGCGATCACACACACATTTCAAGTATCAAATTATCGACGCTTCTCAAGTCATAGATGCTGCCCACACCAATACTGAGCATCAAAAACAACGTTTCAGAAGGAGTAGAGAGAAACAACAGAAGGTTCAAGGACTTTGGGGTTTGCATTCATTTGTTTTCCTTTTATTGCTTGTACATTTTATTGGTTACATTTCAAGTTATTCGTTATTGGTAGCTTTGTGTATTTGGTTTATATAATTGCAAAACGGTGCTACTAACCCCCGCCTTTGGAAATATTGGGAACCACAAATCACAAAATTGGAGGCATACACCTTAGCATAATTTTTAGTGGCAAATATTCACCTTTTGGTAAATTTTGGGCAATATCTTTTATGGAATTGGTGAATTGCGCACGTTATACGTTGGCCCAAATCCCCCAATCTTGACATAGTACCAGTTAAATATTCATTGGAATAGCCAATAAGATTTTCCATTTGACGAGGTTGACCAATATATTTGCCTTTAACCAATGTGACGTGGTTATTTTAATGTTCTCTTATTCACCAAGGGTATTAATTATGAATTGCATATAAAATCTAAAATAGCCAACCCGTTAATTAATTGTTTTATAGATCATGATCTATTTTTCCAACCATTAATTATTTGTTATATCGACCCCAGACTATTTCGCCAATTGTTAATTATTTGTTATATTAACCACGGGTTATTTCGCCAACTGTTAATTATTTGTTATATTGACTACGACCTATTTCACCAACCATTAATTGATTGTTATATTTACCATGACCATATTTTTCCAATTGTTTGTTAATTCCTACATTCAGGTCAGCCAATTTTGCCAAAAGCCTGGGAATTAAAAAAATAGAAATTTGAATCATGGATTGATATAAATTAATATGAAATTTGTTAGTCTTATAGTTTTCGTGTTGCCTTACAAAATTTTGGAGGGCTATATTTACAAATAGCAATCTTGCAACAGTAAATAAAGGATTCACTTTCAGCATTTCATAGAATCAAAATTTAGAGGAAGCTGGACCAAGCCACAAGGTAAGCAATTATTTGTTCACATTTCATAGTATTGCTATTAATTTCCTAGTGACTAGTGAGAGGTCAAGATGTTGGATAAGGGTGACTATCCTGAGTATCATCAAGCTGCTGAAGGGATTGAGATGTCAGGGGAGGTTGAACTTGAGAATCAGACTTCTCACTATGCTCAGGGAAGTGAAGGGATTGGAAAGCTAGACAAGGGTAAGACTCCTGATCGTTAGGGCAGTGAAGGGCAGGGTAAGACTCCTCAGGGAAGTGACGGGTCTGGGAGGCCATCGAAGTGCCCAAAACTTAAAGATACTACCATAAAGGCTTTCTTTGGAGTTGGCAATGTTTCAACTCCATCAACTTCTACAATTGCAAGTGCAAAAGCCATTCATAGTAGCTCACCAATACCACTACCACAAGCTAGGGTTTTCATCGAGTTAAATGAAAATCAAAATACATAAAATGAGGATAACAATGGTGGCATGACAGAAGATGTTATAAGGGATACGCAGAACTAGTTGGATGAAAATGCTAGCAATGAAGATAATAATGATGTTGGTAGCAAGAAAAGAAAAAGGGTAGTAAAAATGGGGCGGGAGTGGGAAACGACAAGAAATTTTAAGGTTGATTGGGTAGCAAAGTACTAGTTCATTGAACCAGTCCTAAACAATGATGAACAACCAACAGAATGCAGGTGTAAGATTTGTACCTGGAAAAATAAAAGAGAGAAGAAGTTGCAGCTAAAGCTTGACACTATAGAAAAACATATTGGTAAGGTTTATGAAAAACAAATCAAAGACGGACAAGAAATATCAGTAGTGAGATGGAAATCAAAGGAAGAATGTCATCATGTTAAGTATGCCATAGAATATGAAGAGCATAACAAGAGAATGGAAGCAATTGCTAGTAGTGAATATCCAATCAAGGCTAGGTTTAAACATGCAGCCAATGAAGCAAACCTGGCAAAGACCGTTCAGATGAGTGTTGTTTTTCATATTATGTCTAGAGGGAATCCTATGAGAGACTTCTCAGAATATGGTAATTTATTATCCTTTTTTAGATTTCCTCACTATCCTATGTCACATTGGTCAACAAACATTGGATAGGAAATGACAAACTATCTTTCTGAGGTTGAAAAGAAAAATTTATAGGAGAAAGTAAAATAGTCCAGATTCATTTCATTATCCATAATGAAGTTACTGCAATAGATAACATTGCTTGGGTCTATATGCATGTGCATATAGTAAAATAGCATGGCTTCCAAGCTCATCTACTATGTGTTCATAAAATGAGGGGCAATTCAACAACAAAAAACTTATATTTTGAAGTGAAGAATGTTTTGAATGAAGTTGTTGGTATGAATGATTTGACAATTAGTGAGAAGCTAGTGTGTGTTGGAGCTGATGGAGCTGCAGTAATGCAAGGCCAAAGGAATGGTCTTTATGCAATATTACAAACTAGTATTGCACCTTACATGCTTGGCATACATTGCATGGCCCATCGAATTAATTTAGCATATAAAATTGTAAGTGATTTTCCTACAGTGTCAAAAGTTGAAGATCTAGTTTGCGAGCTACACTCTTACTTCTGCAGAAGTCCAAAATGTTTTACATAATTTAATATTTTTTTAGAGGGAGTAACACTAGGAAACAAGCTTCTCAAGAATGTTGAGACCATATGGATCTCTTTGCATGGACCAGTAGAAAGAGTTCTAATAGAATATCAATCCTTGATCAGACTAATATATGAGCAATGCCTCATAGTAGACAAAGCTCCCGATTTGTTACATAAGTTAAGTGATATAGAGACTCTGTTAACTTTAGCCAGTCTTCTCCCCATGCTAGATTTAATGAAAAAACTTGTTAATAAAGCCTATGACAAAAATATGTATATCCACGAGAATAACGGTTTACGTAAAATGACATGCATTGCCCTGGATTGTCTATACTCAAATATGACAACAATTCAACGCCCAATGTTTTTCAGGTGGCAGACAATTATAGATTTGAATCATGCTGAGAATTTTTTACAATTTAATGCAAAAAATGATTTATGTGTGTTTGTGAAAGGATATGAAATACCAATGCACCAATCTAAGATGGGAAAGCGAGGCAAACTACTTCCAGTTAAAAGGGTTGATTTTGACAGGATTGTCAAATTTGTTAGTGATAATTTGAAGTCAAATTCCTACCAAATTTCAAGTGAGATTTGTGAAAGATTCCCTCGAGAAGAAACTCTTGAAGCCATGGGTTGTGTGTTTCCTCTATTTTGGAAAAACTTCGAAGATAAACAAAATGATGCACAAATATTTCATAAAAATATTGATGAATTGATCAGAGAGTTTTCAAAACATGTAGATTGCAATGGACAACCAATTGAAGGAATTTTAGATTCAGATAATCTTAAAAAACAATGTAGAAATTTTTCATCATGTATGAAATTGCAGATTAAAAACTTAGAGAATCCATTTGAACCTGGTGCAATAAACAAGCTTTGGAAAAGGATAGAGCAGAGTGAAGTATTGCGTGATTCAATATCAGAATATTTCAAACTTGCTGATTTATGTCAAACAATGATATTGGGGTCGGTGGAAGATGAAATTTTTTTCAGTGCATTGGGGTTTTTGAAATCAAAGATTAGAAACAAACTAGACAGAAATTTGGAAACTTTCTTGAGGTTGTTTGTAACACAGTACAATGTTAGAGACTTTCCTTATGATAGGGCATTGGCAATTTGGAATTCCATGCGTGAAAGATGAGGGATTTTGAACATTTCAAAACCTGGTGGTATTGGTGCTACTTCTAGTTCTGAGACAAATGATGGATCTTGGTCCCAGACTCAGAATGAAGATGAATAATTTTTTGATTTTGAATACCCAACTTAGAATGAAGAAGAAGCTCTTGCTACTAGTCAATTTCAGGAGCTGGATTCCATGTGGGATATAGAAGCTATAAACTACTCACTGAGTGAGTGAAGTGATTTAGAAATTATAATTAGCATTCAAATTTTTGTTAATACTTAATAAGTCTTTATACACTGTATACTTATTACCTTTTAGTTATTACTGTACTTGTTGGACTTGAATATTGACAATTTGAAATTGACTCATATTACAAGTAATTACTAATAAGTATTGTTCATGATTTTTGTAATTTCAATTTATATTTTTGTAATTTGAATTCAGGATTTTTGTAATGTATAATGTGTTGGTTGTTTTTATGCTGTGACAATAAGACAACATCCTCTTCTTCTTCCATCCAATTTTAGGAAGTAGCCAACTCCAAATATTACTTCACATCAAGAAAAAGACCAACTGAAAAACACTCTGATAATGTTTCTACACTTTAGGTCTTACTTCATATCTATATGAATCTATGCATTAATTAGAGCATCATTTAATCCGATCCTTGATAAAAAATCTAAAAAAATACATATACATAGATAAATTATATGCTAATGAATTAGAAAACTCATAACTCACAAGATAAGATGACACAGGAGAGATTGGAACCAGGATCTTTGTATTAAGTATAGAAAATCACATCCAACATAGTAGCATACAAAATGTATTTAGAAATAACCTCTTCAATAATTTGCAAGAGATCTTTCAACTCTATTTCTATTTATCACACTTAACTAGTACAATGTTTTCTTAATAAGATTACAATACAAAATTTTCCAGCCCTTTCCAATGATCTTGTTAATCCTCTTATAGAGTAGGACTGCAACAAGCTTCAGATCAATTGGAGTGAGGAAAAAATACATGACTCATAAAAAAGACAAAATCAGTGGAAGTGATAACCACTTTGTTACAATATTTTTTGGAATTCTTTGTCTTCTGACCACCTCGCCTCTTTAATTTTTTTATTGTTGTTAAGAAGCTGCCATATAAAATTGTTGTTGTCACTCAAAAATGGAAAACCACGGATCAGTTAACTCTCTTCATTCTTTTCCTTTGGGGCACCTGTTGCAAACCTGGCTTTCCATGAAGTAAACACCTCATCACTGGGACATGCAAAATTTAGGATCTCCTTTATGTTACCATTTATCCTCTCCCAATTTCTCTTTGCCCGCTCAATTTCTTCCCTCCAAAAATTGAAGAATGCTCTAGCTTCTTGAATAGTGTCAATTATTTCTACAAATACTACTGTACTATCCATATTTACTATGTTGTTTATTCTAATAGCCATCTCATCACCAACTTCTTCCCTCCATAGTGTGTCTCTCTTCAAATGGCCCTTCTCTTTAAATATGGCTGGGAATATTTCAAAACGTAAATGGGAGTATTCTTTTCTTAGGGCTTGTGCCTTCCTGATTATTACACTCCTCTCAATGTCTAGATTAATTAAATCTTTCAGACATTTATAGGTA
>MU227776.1:1364108-1442495 GCA_018584345.1 Thuja plicata
GAATCCAATACTTATTAGATAGGAATGAAGTCATTCATACCAGGCTCTGGGAGCTTGTTTTAATCCATACAAGGCTTTGTGAAGTCTACATACCATGTTCCTTTTGTCTGGATCCACAAACCCTTCAAGTTGTTCAATGTATACCTCTTCTTCAAGTATTCCATTTAGGAATGCTGACTTGACGTCCATTTGATATACTTTGAATCCTTTATATGTAGCATAAGAAAGTAGAATTCTTACTCCTTCTAGCCTAGAAACAGGTGCAAAGGTTTCTCCATAGTCTATACCTTTCTCTTGTTCATACCCCTTGCATACTAGTCTTGCTTTGTTCCTTGTGACTTCTCCATTCTTGTTTAGTTTGTTTCTGAATATCCATTTTGTACCGATGACATTCTTGTCATCTGGTCTTGGCACAAGTGACCATGTCTTGTTCTTCTCAATCTATTCAATCTCATCATTCATAGCACTTATCCATTCCTCATTATCTAGTGCAGCATTGACAAACTTTGGTTCAAACTCACAAATTAAGCAATTTGAGTTTAAAGACTTACTTCTTGTTCTTGTACTAGATTTATTATCTCCTATGATCTGGGCCTCTAGATGGTTCCTCCTTACATATCTTGCAAGTATAGGTACATCTCTTTGCATATCAACTTGATCTTAATTACCTTGCACATTATCTTGATCATTATCCTGACCGTCGGTAACAACATTCTGACCATCGGTTGCAACATTCTGTTGTTATAGATTTATGCACTGTTTCTCAGGTAGAGTTGTGGGTTCTTCACAGTATACAAACTTGTTGTAGTCTTCTAGTTCTTTTGTTCTTTCTAGTTCATTCTTTTATGCAAACTCATCAATATTTACATTTGCACTCTCAACTATTTTGTTAGAAACCTTGATTAGACATTTAAAAACTTTGCTTTTGGTAGAATACCCCAGAAAAATACCTTCATCACTTTTGGCATCTAGCTTTCCATTTCTTTGATCCTTTAAGACATAACATTAACTGCCAAAAACTTTGTAGTAACTTACATTGGGTGTTTGACGATACCATAGCTCATAAGGAGTCTTCTTTGAGTCCTTTCTTAATTGCACTATGTTAAGTGTGTAGACAACAGTGCTAATAGCTTCCCTCTAGAAGATCTGAGTGATGTCCTTTTCTATCATCAATGTTCTAGCACAATCAACTATTGATTTGTTCCTTCTCTCAGTGATTCCATTTTGCTGTGGTGTTCTTGGTACAGAAACCTATCTTTTTATACCATGCTCATTACAGAAATTAGTGAACTCATCTGATACAAATTATCCTCCTCTATCTGATCTCAAACATTTCAGATCCTTACCACTTTGTTTTTCTACCATAGCTTTATACCATTTAAACATCTTAAATGCTTTAGATTTTTCTTTTAAAAACATGACTATCATCATTCTAGAGTAATCATCAACAAAGAGAATAAAATATTTATCTCCATAATAGCTCTTTATCCTCATAGGTCCACATAAATCAGTAAATTACTTCTACATGTTGGCCACCCCAACTATTTATTTTCCTTCTCCATTGGTTTGTGATTCCACATGAAGTCCTAGGAGGAGTTTATAATCTTTACTTTGCTCCTCTTGCACCTTAACATCTGTTTGTTGTAGCCCTGTCTCGGCCTAAATGATCATCTCAATTTTGAATTCTAGAATTTGGAGCCATTCGATCAAGGGCTCATCACCCTTCTGTAGGATCTTAGCTTTTAGGGCTTCTTTAGTCTTCATTTTTACTGCCACATGCAACATGACTATGCATTCTTGGCATCTCACTCTCTCTGTAGTGAGAGTCTATAGATTCTTCTCAATGTTGCTCTTCTCTATTTCTAGCCTTAGAACAACATTACCTAACTGCTCAATAATCACTAGACCTTCTAACTCAAGCCTCTCGATCCACCTCTTACCAATCTTCCCATAATGTTGATCCTCTTGCAACTTAGCCAGAATGGATTGGTTCTCAGCAGCACTGGGATCGAAAGAAGTTTGGGTACTGGGGGCACTTGCAATAGGAGTTAGGAGCTATATGATGAAATCAGTCAGCTGAGCTACGTCTTCCTTGAGCTGAACTTTGGAAGCCTTGAGGTCTTTTAGCTCTTCCTCTATTATCACATTGGTGGACTTCCACCAATCCACTTTAGTATCATGTCGAGCCGCGCCCATATCAAATGACTGCAACTGAAAGTCGGAAGCTACTAGATCTTTGAGTCTACCTTCTTTGGTGGGCTTGGCTACTTCCATGGTGAAGTGCCCTATCTCCGGATCATGCCCCAGGGTGGACATTGTCTTTACACTCTTCTTCTTGCTAGTAGTAGCCTTGGGCTGAAAAGCCCGTGACAGAGTGTCCTTGCTGGGAATTGCTTCCTCCACCCTCTTCCTTTTGTGCTCTAGAGTGTTTTCTATCCATGACTCTGCACTTGTGACCTTATTGGTGGAGACCAATTCTTCAATGAACAACTTCCTAATGAGTGGAGGAGTAGATTTGGGGTGGGAGGTGAATGGATTCACTGAAGTGGGTGAGGAGGAGATCAATTTCATGACCTGAGAAACCTCTTGTTGCTCCCCACCTCTCTTATCAGATTCTGCAGAGGTACTAGGGCTATCCTCCCCAACTTCAACTATAATAGGGGACGTCCTCTTTGGAGTTTCTAGGGTCAAAGTCCTGGCCCAAGTATCTATAGCAATGACATTAATTGGTTTTTCAGACTCTGTAGCTTTAGAGAGCTCAGCTGCAGACTTAATTTGATTTGTCGGGTCAGCTTCTTTTGTGACTCCAACATCTGGAAGAGGACCTTCCCCATAGGTCTTCTCTAAGAGAGAAGGTTTCTCAAGAGGCTCATCGCCTCCTACCGAAGGTTGAATTGATCCCTTTGTAATAGTAGAGATTTTTGCTGAGGAAGTGGTTGCCACGCCAGTAGTTGCCTTCGCCAGAGTTCACTGAGCGGGAGGCTTCCTCTCTGACCTCTTCTTGCAGCCTGCAGTCCACTCAACCCATTGAACTATTCTTTTGTAAATACCCTCCATCAAAGTCATAAGTCACTTACTACCTGGTCCAGCATAGGCTCTGAGCTGATAGGGGTGGAATTTATTTTCTCCAAGTAGGTTTCATCGTACAGATGATTACAGTCATCTTCTAGCCCTTCCACCGCAATGTTGACATTGAACTTTTTGATCTGTTCAATGGTTAGCCGGGCATAGAATCTTTCCCTGCTCTCTAGATCATCTTTCCAGTTGGACCAATAGTCTTCAATATTAGGTACATGGTGAATGGCCCGACTCATCTGTAAGACATCTCTGGCATAATCAATTGGGTCATACTATGGCCTCAGAACGTCATATGTTTCCAGAGAGAACTTCTTTGAGAATGTTTCAAGGACATTCTTCACCTCTGATCGGGATGCATAGCTATAAGCTCTGATGGCCATTGGGAACTCGTAGCCTTTCTTATTTGCCTCGAAATAGATCAGGTTCACCTAGAGCGCCTGCCTCATTACTTCGATCAGCACGATCATGTCTGTAGGGTATCTGGGCAGCTTCAAAGGAAAGTTGTCAAAACTTGCAAGATGAAGATATGAGAAATCTCCAAACTGAATAAAATAGCATCCAAATTGGCTTATAAAAGCCATGGCTTCAGGAGAAAATCTCCTCTCTGGACAACCTTGTAGCTCCCTGCATAGTCTCATTGTAAAGGCATCATTAACCGTGAGATAATCAACATTACTATTTTGTAGCTGTAGAGAAGGGAAAAACTAATAGCTTTTCACATCATCTGGGAATTCCTCTAGTCTAGGAAGTCCAAGCTAGATTTGAATCATAGCTAAAATATATATAAGGACAGAAGACATGTAAAATTCATTCTAGAATTTTTCCCTATTTAGGGCGTCCGAGAGGTTCTCACTCACCATCAAGGCCCAGTCAAATAAATGATGCTGAGAATAGATTATCTGGACCAGGAAGAAATGCTGTTCAATAAAATTAAAAGCTTCACCCTCACCTCTAATCCTGTGCAGTAATACCAGGATGTCCACCATCTCAAGTTTTAGATTTGTGCCAAATAATGTTTTGGGAAGCTTGCCCTTGGCGCTCTTGGGTTCTTTAAACCATGACTTCATAATTTCTCTTTTCTAGACTGGCCTCTTTGCTGAATATTAAGAAACCATCTAGCTATAAGTCATCTCAGAGTATTACGCTTGCTCTGGGATATAGAGAGAATTCTGGACAGATTCTCTATCAATGAAGAGGAGCACCGTGTTGTCTGGGAGAAGAATTTGCTTGGTGTCTGGGTTGTATCGAGCTATACATTCCTTGACCAACTCGGGAGCTTGAATGCTACAGGAAAACTAGTGGCTTTGACTAACCCACTCTCCTTAAGCTTCTCAATGATAGGGTGTATCTGATCTACTCTCAATCTATTCTGAAAGTTTTGCATGTCGAAGAATTTCAGCGAGGTGTATGAGATTTTGTGCCATTCGAAAGTGATGCCGTTCATTCTGTCGAATCCCACAAATCTAGAAACCATGGATGTATGATTCGCCTTGGAGATTTGAATTTATCTTTGAAAAATAGAGACAAGGAGAAAATGATCTTAGCTACTTTGAATTCAGACAATTTGGTGAATGACGGTGGTTCCAGTTTGAAATCTTCAACTGATTTTATACTTTTAAATTATTACCGTTTAATGGCCGACTTCCCGTGCCACACAAATGAAAAGACTTTTACATTAATGAAAAAGTCCGTTACAAAGTAAAACGACCTTATTTGAATTAATTACTTTGCTTAAATGCCCTTAGAAAACATTTTTTTACTTTAGTAACCGTAACGGTAACTTTCTTGAAGCGGCGGAAAATTACTTTTCCGATTCTCCTTTGGGTGGAAAAATCCTTTTGGAGTGCTCCCTATCTAAAAATTTGCCAAAGGAGAATTCTGGCCTACAGGGGTGCCAAATTGATATATATTGATTCCATTGGCCCTTTTATGTGTTGGATCTCTTATGGGATGAATTATCCTTCAAAATTTTTTCAACTAGATAGTTTGGCGAAAAACATATCTCACGAATCAAAACCCGCAGGTAGGAGCAGAGGAGAAGCCATTTTTTGCTTTTCTGCCTATGGTGAATTCCATGAAATCTTCTTCGTTTGATCATTTATTTTGTTTCCCGTAGGTTCGATATGAGTGCTCAAAGCTTTCTTGTCCCTGATTTCCTCAATTTCCCTATTTATTTACCCATGATATTCTTAAGTCTTTCGATTGCGGAAGGCGCACCCCGTATGTGATTTTCCATCAAGGAGAAGCCAAAACTTGATTTCCCGCCAATGCTGCAACTTGAAGATATGAGGCAAAGTATTTCATTTGTATGTGATTTTGAAGTTAGAATCCTTTTAAAACATGGCCTTTACTGGATTGGGGACTTAACCTACCCGATAAAATATGATTTTCAGACCCAAAATCACCCCGGCTTAGGAAGGAGAAGTCAAGTTAGGGAAATCTAATAAAGGCCTTCTATCCTAAGGGGATTTCTAGACCTAGACTCCAGACTTGCGTGAAACTTCCATGACTACTACTACACATAAAACATCCATTTTTGTCTCAAGATATAAAGACCAAAAGTGGGGCAACAGCTGGCTCTATCCGGGGACTTGGACATTCACATGTCTAAGCGAGGAACTCAAATCTCTGGTTTTGCAAAGCTCAAGAAAAAGGTGGCTAACAACAAAAACTAAAGAAAAACACAGAAAGGAAAGAAAAAAGGGAACCTAACTAGGAAAACAAAAATAGGAACTAAATGTAACTATGGTACAATACATGGGTTACCTGATTTCAATTTAGGTCTGATAGAGCTTCAAATCCTGACCATTATACGTTAGGGGTAGTACCTCTCCATCTAGATAAGTCAATTTGAAAGATTTTTTATCGAACGCCTGATGGATTTTGAAAGGTCCTTTCCACAACGTTTCGAATTTCCCATGCATGCCTTTGGGTGCCCTGCACTTGTCCCACAACAACACCATGTCTCCTTCCATAAATATCTGAGGCCTACTCTTTTTATCAAATAGATTCTTCACATGCATCTAATGATGTGTGATATGATCAACCATTTTCTCCCTTTCTTCTTCCAATTTTCTCAGGTACAGGATCCTCTTCTCCAAACCGTCTTCATATATGCCATCTTCTACTATTATCTTCAGCTTACAAGTTGCTAATTCCAATGGCAATGGAAAACTGGCTTCTACTCCGTACACGAGTTCAAAAGGAGATACACCAATGGCTCTTTTGGGTGTCACTCTATCCACCCAGAGGGCTTTGTGGACCTTTTTATGTCAATTTCTCTGGTTTTCTGCCACGATCTTTTTCATGATGTTCACTAAATTTTTATTGCTAGACTCCACTTGACCGTTCCCTTGAGGGAAATAATCAAAAGAGTGGCTGATAATGATGCCATACTCAAAACAAAATTCAGTAATTTCTTGAGAGGAAAAGTATGTGGCATTATCCATAACCAACTTAATAGGTACACCAAATCTTACCAGAATGTTTTCTTTGATGAACTCACATACTACCTCTGAAGTAGTTCTTTTGGTCACCTTGGCTTCCACCCATTTCATGAAGTAGTCTGTTGCAGTAATTATATAAGTATGACCTGCACTGGACATAGGGCTTATAGGGCTGATAAAATCGAGTCCCCACTATTGGAATTGTCCTTCAATTATCACGGGTCTGAGGGGCAATGCTGCTAACTATGGCTTCCCAATAAACATCCTACATTTTTCACATCTTGCCACCCACTAGTATGCATCTTTAAACATTCCCAGCCAGTAATAACATTGTCTCATAATTTTGAATGCGGTGACTGATGAGGAGAAGTGTCCTCTGCAAGCTTCATCATGAAAAACTTTTAATAATTTCTCTTGTTGTTGTTTATCGACACATCGGAGGAATGTTCCATCTATAGATCTCTTATATAGTCTATCTTCCCAGATTACAAATTTAGAAGCCTTCAGTTTTAGGTCTCACCTTTTCTTTGAAGTTAATCCTTCAGTACATTCACCATAGGTTAAGAAATACACAACATTTTCAAACCATGGGTCTTGCATACTTACCACCAAAACCAGCTGTGTAGCTCTTGGGTCTTTGTTTGCTTGATTTTCCGCCATTGCTTTGCACAAAGCGTTCCTTCTTACCAACTTGGTAGGCTTGATCTCTATGTCATATTCTTGGGTTTTGGCTACCCATGCTCCTTGGTTGTTACATCCCACATCTTGTTGAGTTAGAATACTCTTCACTGTAGCCTCAGGTACATACACCAGGGAGTGGGAATGTAGGATATAAAATCTAAAATTTTTAAGAGCTTTTACCACTGCAAAAGCATTCTTTTCAGTCTGAGAATATCTCATCTCATGGTTCTTTAGAGGTGTACTCATAAAAGCTATGGGGGCTTGAATTCCCTCCTCGTTCTCTTGCATTAGAATAGCTGATAGAGTATGTTCAGAAGAATAACAGTAGATTATAAAATCTTTCTTATAATCTGGATGACATAATACTGGGGCGTTAGCTATGGCACCTTTGATACTTTTGAAAGCTTTCTTACCTGGGTCATTCCATTTGAAATTCACATTCCCCTTCATCATATCAAAAATGTGTTTAGTAATTTTAGAGAAATCAGGGACAAATCTCCAGAGGAAGTTGACTTGACCAAAAAAAGACTTCACTCTTGTTTTATTTACCGGTAAACTCAGTTGCTGAATAGCTCTCACTCTTTTGGGATCGATCCTTATACCTTCCTGGGAGACTATATGACCCAATAGTTTCCCTTCAGTTACGCAAAATACTAATTTTTTTGGATTCAATGAAATCCCGTCCTCCCGGCACCTTTGCAATACTCTTCTTAGATCATTTATATGATCTACTCTCTTTTTAGAGAACATAGTAAGATCATACAGATACATACCAATGATTTTGTTCTTCATATCACTAAAAGAAAGATCCATACCTCTCTGAAAAGTAGCTTCGGCATTGATCAATCTGAACGGCATCCTGTGATATGCAAAGGTCCCCCACGGGGTGGTGAAAGTCATTTTATGCTGATCCACCTCTGCAACTTCTATCTGATTATACCCTGAGAAGTCGTCTAACATAGACATCATTTTGGCTCCTACTATGATCTACAAAAGATGGTCCATGTTGGGGAGGCTATAGTTGTCCTTCAAAGAAGATTGATTTAGATTTTTGAAGTCAACGCAGATTCTTATTTCTCCGTTCTTCTTCCTCACAGACACTATATTCGCAACCCAAGTAGAGTGATGGATGGGATATATGATCTTGGCTTTGAGAATTTTATCAACTTCTCTGAATATGGAATCAGCAACTTTGGGGTTGTAATTTATCTATTTCTGTCTGAAAGGGGTAGCTTCAGGTTTCAAGGAAATCTGGTGTTTGAATTTCCCATTCATAAAACTTTTCAAATCTTTGTAGCTCTAGGCAAAAATGTCTGAGTATTCTAGAAAAAGCTTCTTGGTCTCATTCCTTTCTTCTTCTATACAACACTTCCCAATATTGATCATTTTCGGGTCTTTTTCAGTTCCAATATTCATTCCTTCATATTCACCAGTGGTAGGCCCTCTTTCAATTCTTTTCTTTTTCACAAACATGTCATGTCTGTTGAAGATTTTTTCAAGAGTGACCAGATGGGGCGGAATGATATTACCTTGCAATTGAATAACATCCAACTTATCTTTCTTTGGATCACTTTGGCAGCTTCCTTTAAAATTCCCATGAATATCTTTGTGGAAGTCACCACCGCTCTCTAGAAAGAGAAGGAGATTTTTGTCATTTTCAAAAACTTGCCAATCCTCTACGTTATCGGGCACAGATGGTTGATAAATAACTTCCACTTGGTATTTTTTATCTTTGAATTCTGGGTGGGGAAGTAGTAATGAAGCTGAGATAGCTAAATAATCAGCTTTGGAATTCAACTCTCTTGGCACAGATTTGATAAAGAAAGCATCCAATGCTTCTATTTCATCCCATACTTTGTTTCTTTAGTTCTTCAACCTGTGGTTCTTTACAGAGTACTGATTCTTGACTCGCCATACAATTAGCTCAGCATCACCATGAGCTCTCAGGATTTTCACACCTCTTTCTTTTGCGGCAGTAATCCATAATAGAAGGGCTTCATATTCGGTGTTGTTGTTGGTGTTTCCAAACTCTAATTTGTAAGCCAACACCTCACATACTCCATCTGGTGATATCAAAACCACACCTGCACCAGATCCCGACGACGCACAACTACCATCAAATTCAAGAGTCCATATCTATGGTGGTGTTTCTTCAGCGGAAAATTTCTTTTCCTCTTCAGTGATTTTCATTTCTTTCTTAGGCTCATCGGTGAACAACATATAATTGACAAACTCCAATTCTTGATACAATATTTGAGCCTTAGGATCATCAGATTTCAACACTGTAAACTTAGCCTTTTCCTCAGGGATCAGTTTAATCTTTTTTTTACCTACAAGGATCAGAGCTTGTGACCAATCCACCTTTATCTCCCCTCCAAGGTCTCTGCAAAAACTCCTGCTTAACAACAAACCGTAGTTAGTGGGTATATCAACAACGAGGATGGTGAACAACATCTTCTTCTCAGGATGTGCTGCTAAGGCCACTTGAGCATCCTTAATCTGGCCAACCAGGGGTACTTGCTTGGAATCCATGGAGTAACACCTACCATGGGCTTTGGTGAGAGTGAGTCCCAAGGATTTGGCCATGGTAGATGGCATTACATTGTCCGATGCCCCAGAGTCTATTATACAATTGCTCAATCTACAACCGTTAATATATAAAGACACATAGAATGGATTAGGATTTTGGCCTGGGAAGGTGGCTAAAATAGATGATTCTCTCTGTTCAATTGGGTCTGCAAATAAGGACTCATTTTCTATGGTAGTCATGACATTTTGATTTAACTCTTGGTTCCCTCCTTTACAATAATCTACCAGCTTTTGCAACTCAATAGGACTAGACTTAAGATAGTCTATGGGGGAAATCTGAATTCTAGAATCTCTACATAATTGAATAATGACAAAAGAGTTTTGTTCTTTACCTAGTTGAGGAATCTTCATACCTTGATTAGGCTCCTTTGAATTGGAAGTAGATGCCTCATTATTTTTAAGCAGTGACGAACCATGGCCTTTATCTTTCTGACTCTGAGTCAGGACCGTATAAGAGGTCCCATCTATGGTGGCATAACATGTCACTTCTTTCTTTGAATCTGATTCATACTCTAAATATAAGTTTTTAGAGTCGCCATGTGAGTATGAATCTGGTTATGCTCTAGATGCTCCATCATTCCACTAGTTGGTCTGATGCATTTCCCAAGCACAGGCTACATCGGGATATCTTTCCCCATCATGATCTATGGTTAAGTGGAAGGCACACATATTCCCTCTTTTAGGAGGTGCCTCTATAGCTAGTCTATGTGGCGGAGTAGTTAACTGTAACATTTTTCCTTCTGCATTCCTCCCATCATTATATCTCCCAGGCTGCTCCAGAAAGTTTTGCTAGTATGGATTATTGAGTTTGGGAAGTTGTCTCTTGAAGGCAATGAATTCATTAGACAATTTTTGGAGCATCTCATCAGACGACGTAGTATTGCTACTGCTGGCTCTAGACTGTATCTCCCTTTTCCATTTCCCAGATGAAATCATGTGGTCTTCAAGTTCTACAACATTTCTCTGTGTGGCATCCAAATTTGTGAGGTTCATTCTCCTTAGATCATAATTGATGTCCGGTGGCATAGCACTTATGAAGAAAGTTTTCAAAATTCCTGCCATAGGCCTGTCAGCTATTGGGATACGGTTTACCAGCTTATTAAATTTAGCTATAAAATCTCTCATGTTAATCGACAGTTCTTTCTTGATAGAAGTCAATTGAGTCAACAGAGCATGTTCATCTTTCACAGCATTAAACCTTCTTTCGAAGGCAGCTCTCATAGTAGCCCAATTGGTAATAGAAGAATCAGATAAATGATGGAACCAGTCAGCATCACCTTCGATGAGAGTCTCAACGAATAGCCTGACAGCCACATCTTCTTCTCAGACCGCTAGAATATTAACTGAAGCAAAGAATGTGGCAATATGCTCATCCGTAGACATCTTCCCATCTCCAAAAAATTTGGGAAATTTCTTTCTAGAGCCTGTAGGGAGAGGGCTATATGCTGCTAGTTGCAGGGGCCTGACTACAGCGGCCCAAGGGAGTGCCATGGTTACTTGGGGTAAGTAGGGTGTTAAATTGACGATGGGTGGGGCAACTACTCTGTGCAATGTCAACACTTGGCAAGTAGTGGATAACTTGGTGGTTTTCTTAGGAGGTGAAGAAGGTCTGCTCTGGCTCCTTATGGTTCTGTTTCTTTGACGAGGTACTTCTAGGAGAGCAAAGTTAATATCCGCAAGTCTCTCAAAGATTGGGTCCGTGCTACCTTCTTTCCTGGTGCTTTTGAGAAATCTTTTAGGCTCTAGATTTTCACTTAATGTTGTGGCCTAACTTCGCACTCTGCCCTTCTCAGATTTCTTCTTTGTATGACTCTCTCAAGTACTTTTGGTCTAGCTTCTTCTAGTTCAAGCACTTGATTGGCGTTTCTATAGTGTTCAGTGCTTCTCCTGTATCTCCAAATGAAAGTATTTAATGAGGAAATGAGATCCTCTTGAAAGTCTTGGAACCCAAGATTAGGTTGGAGCATAGGGATTATATTTTCATGGGGAAGTACCATCTTTCCTCATTGTATGCTTTCTGGTAAAATTATTGTTCGTTCCCCAGTAGAGTCACCAAAAATCTGTTGGTAAACAGGTTTTTCTTTTGAATGTAACTCTAAAATACCCAAAAATGTGTAAGAACAATCGAATACAACAATTGGGAAATAGTTACTTGAGAACCTATTTTCCCTCTAAATTGGAAGGTACAGCTCCCTTATGTGAATAATGTTTGATGAATTTTAGTCTTTCCTAACCTAACAGGGGTATGCTCTTAACCTGAGAGCAGGAGAGGTAAACCAAGCCAAATCTAGACAGAAAATAGCTCAGGCAAAGTAAATACAATTCTAAATCTAGCCAATTCTGAGACTTTATCTGTTAGATTAGTTCCCAAAACTGATAATGCATGGACAACTACTAAAAATGCGGATGAAAGACTCAAAGTTAACAATGCAATGATATTGAGTCAATCTATATCATAAGAGCATTCCCAAAACTTAGAGTAGCAACTGATTTCCCCCTTTATTCACCGTATCAAATCTTAATACAAAATTCTGGTTCAAATACAAATTACAAATCAAACTCAACAGAGAATTTCAAATCCAATAGAAAGATAAATGAAATGCAATGGAACAGTTAAAGAAATGGCATTCAAACATACAAAATTGACTCAGCAACAATGATATTCTTCACACCAAAAATTTAGCCGACCCTTGTATTGATTTTTGGGTTAATACATATAGACTTCCAGGTTGAACCATTACAAAAAGCGGTAACTAAAACGGTTCAACTTCCCAACCAGAAATGATAACCAAAGGTTTATCCGTTACAAAACTTAGCCAAAAATAGAACAAGGAGAGAATATATTTATGATTCAGTTTCCTTCCCCTTATCTATTTTAGCCCTATAGGTGATCACAGAAGTGATGACTTGGATGAGCTCTTCATGTCTGTTGACGTGGACATTAGTGTAACGGACAAGCCATCAGGAATGTTCTTTGGCTAGATCCTTGATTGCTTCAATTTGGTCTTTTAGCTCTTCCATAGCCTTAAAGATGCACCCACTCAATTGATGGAGTTCTGGCACCTTGTCTAAATGAGTCGAAGACTGCTTTGCTAACTTGTGTAGATAATCTGTAAATGACTTCTGCATGTTGGCCACCTCAACTATTTCTTTTCCTTCTCCGCTAGTTTGTGATTCCACATGAAGTCCTAGGAGGAGTTTATAATCTTTACTTTGCTCCTCTTGCACCTTAGCATCTGTTTTTTGTAGCCCTGTCTCGGCCAGAATGATCATCTCGATTTTCAATTCTAGACTTTGGAGCCATTTGATCAAGGGCTCATCACCCTTATGTAGGATCTTAGCTTTTAGTGCTTCTTTAGTCTTCTTTTTTACTGCCACATTTAACATGACTATGCATTCTTGGCATCTCACTCTCTCTGCAGTGAGAGTCTATAGATTCTTCTCAATGTTGCTCTTCTCTGTTTCCAGCCTTAGAACAACATTACCTAACTGCTCAATGATCACTAGACCTTCTAACTCAAGCCTCCTGATCCACCTCTTACCAATCTTCCCATAGTGTCGATCCTCTTGCAACTTAGCCAGAATGGCTTGGTTATCAGCAGCACTGGGATTGAAAGAAATTTGGGTACTGGGGGCATTCGCAATAGGAGTTAGGAGCTGTCTGATGAAATCATTCAGCTGAGCTACTTCTTCCTTGAGATAAAATTTGGAAGCCTTGAGGTCTTCCAGCTCTTCCTCTATTATCACATTGGTGGACTTCCACCAATCCACTTTAGTATCATGTCGAGCCACGCCCATATCAAATGACTGCAACTAAAAGTCAGAAGCTGCCAGATCTTCGAGTCTGCCTTCTTTGGTGGGCTTGGCTACTTCCATGGTGAAGTTCCCTATCTCTAGATCATGCCCTAGGGTGGACATTGTCTTTACACTCTTTTTCTTGCTAGTAGTAGCCTTGGGCTGAAAGTCCCGTGACAGAGTGTCCTTGTTGGGAATTGCTTCCTCCACCCTCTTCCTTTTGCGCTCTAGAGTGTTTTCTATCCATTACTCTGCGCTTGTGACCTTGTTGGCAGAGACCAATTCTTCAATGAACAGCTTCCTAATGAGTGGAGGAGTAGCTTTGGGGTGGGAGGCGAATGGATTAACTGAAGTGGGTGAGAAGGAGATCAATTTCATGACCTGAGCAACCTCTTGTTGCTCCCCACCTCTCTTATCAAATTTTGTAGAAGTAGTAGGGCTATCCTCCCCAACCTCAACTATAATAGGGGACGTCCTCTTTGGAGTTTTTTGGGTCAAAGTCATGGCCCAAGTATCTATATCAATGACATTAATTTGCTTTTCGAACTCTGTAGCTTTAGAGAGCTCAGCTGAAGACTTAATTTGATTTGTCGGGTCAGCTTCTTCTGTGACTCTGACATCTGGAAGAGGACCTTCCCCACAGGTCTTCTCTAAGAGAGAAGGTTTCTAAGGAGGCTCATTGCCTCCTCCTAAAGGTTGAATTGATTTCTTTACAATAGTAGAGATTGTTGCTGAGGAAGTGGTTGCCATGCCAATAGTTGTCTTCGCCGGAGTTCGCTAAGCGGGAGGCTTCCTCTCTGACCTCTTCTTGCGGCCTGCAGTCCACTCAACCCATTGAGCTATTATTTTGTAAATACCCTCCATCAGAGTCTATAAGTCACTTACTGCCTGGTCCAGCATAGGCTCTGAGCTGATAGGGGTGGACTTTATTTTCTCCAAGTAGGTGTCATCGTACAGATGATTACCATCATCTTCTAGCCCTTCCACCGCAATGTTGACATTGAAATTTTTGATCTGTTCAATGGTTAGCCGGGCATACAATCTTTCCCTGCTCTCTAGATCATCTTTGAAGTTGGCCTAATAGTCTTCAATATCAGGTAGATGGTGAATGGCCCGGCCCATCTGTAAGACGTCTCTGGCATAATCAACCGGGTCATACTGTGGCCTTAGAACGTCATATGTTGCGAGAGAGAACTTCTTTGAGAATTTTTTAAGGACATTCTTTGCCTCTGATCGGGATGCATAGCTATAAGCTCCAATGGCCATTGGGAAATCATAGCCTTTCTTCTTTTCCTCTAAATAGATCAGGTTCACCTGGAGCGCCTACCTCATTACTTTGATCAGCATGATCATGTCTGTAGGGTATCTGGGCAGCTTCAAAGGAAAGTCGTCGAAACCTGCAAGACGAAGATATGAGAAATCTTTGAACTGAATAAAATAGCATCCAAATTGGCTTATAAAATCCATGGCTTCAGGATAAAATCTCCTCTTTGGACAACCTTGTAGCTCCCTATATAGTCTCATTGTAAAGGGATCATTAACCGTGAGATAATCAGCACAACTATTTTGTAGTTGCAGAGAAGGGAAAAACTCATAGCTTTTCACATCATCTCAGAATTCCTCTAATCTAGGAAGTCTAGGCCAGATTTGAATCATATCTAAAATATATATAAGGATAGAAGATATGTAAAATTCATTCTGGAATTTGGCCCTATTTAGGGCGTCTGAGAGGTTCTCACTCACCATCAAGGCCCAGTCAATAAAATGATGCTGAGAACAGATTATCTGGACCAGGAAGAAATGTTGTTCAATAAAATTAAAAGCTTCACCCTCACCTCTAATCCTGTGAAGTAATACCAGTATGTCCACGATCTCAGGTTTCAGATTTGCACCAAATAATGTTTTGGGTAGCTTTCCCTTGGCGCTCTTGGGTTCTTTAAACCATGACTTCATAATTTCTCTTTTCCAGACTGGCCTCTTTGCTGAATATTCAGAAACCGCCCAGCTATAAGTCATCTTAGAGTATTTCACTTGCTCTGGGATATAGAGAGAATTCTGGACAGATTCTCTATCAATGGAGAGGAGCACCGTGTTGTCCGGGAGAATAATTTTCTTGGTGTCCAGGTTGTATCGGGCTATACATTCCCGGACCAACTCAGGAGCTTGAACGGCTACAGGAAAACCAACGGCTTCAACTAACCCACTCTCCTTAAGCTTCTTAGTGATAGGGTGTATCTGCTCTACTCTCAATCTGTTCTGAAAGTTCTGCATGTCAAAGAAATTCAGTGAGGTGTCTGAGATTTTGTGCCATTCGGAAGTGATGCCGTTTATTCTGTCGAATCCCACAAAACTAGAAACCATGGATGTATGATTCACCTTGGAGATTCAAATTTCTCTTTGGAAAATAGAGACAAGGAGAAACTGATCTTAGCTCCTTCAAATTCAGACAATTTGGTTAATGATGGTGGTTCCAGTTTGAAATCTTCAACCGATTTTATACTTTTGAATTATTACCATTTAACGGCCGACTTCCCGTGCCACACGAATGAAAAAAATTTTACATTAATGAACAAGTCTGTTACAAAGTAAAACAACCTTATTTGAATTAATTACTTTGCTTACATGCCGTTAGAAAACTTTTTTTTACTTTAGTAACCGTAACGATAACTTTCTTGAAGCGGCGGAAAATTACATTTCCGCTTCTCCTTTGGGTGGAAAAATCCTTTTGGAGTGCTCCCTATCTAAAAATCTACCAAAGGAGAATTCTGGCCTATAGGGGTGCCAAAATGATTTATATTGATTCCATTGGCCCTTTTATGTGTCAGATCTCTTATGGGATGAATTATCCTTCAAAATTTCTTCAACTAGATAGTTTGGCGGAAAACGTATCTCGCGAGTCGAAACCTGCCGACAGGAGTAGAGGAGAAGCCATTTTTCGCTTTTCTTCCTATGGCGAATTCCATGAAATCTTCTTCGTTTGATCATTTCTTTTGTTTCCTGTAGGGTTGATATGAGTGCTCAAAGCTTTCTTTTCCCTTATTTTCTTAATTTTCCTCTTTATTTACCCCTGATATTCTTAAGTCTGTCAATTGCAGAAGGCACACCCCATATGTGATTTTCCGCCATGGAGAAGCCAAAAATTGATTTCCCACCAATGCTGCAACTTGAAGATATGAGGCAAAGTATTTCATTTGTATGTGATTTTGAAGTTAGAATCCTTTTAAAACATGGCCTTTAACGGATCGAGGACTTAACCTACTTGATAAAATATGATTTTCAGACCCAGAATCACCCCGACTTAGGAAGGAGAAGTCAAGTTAGGGAAATCTGATAAAGGCCTTCTATCCTAAGGGGATTTCTAGACCTAGACTCCAGACTTGCATAAAACTTCCATGACTACTACTACACATAAAACATCCATTTTTGTCTCGAGATATAAAGACCAAAAGTGGGGCAACAGACTGTCAATAGGTTTTAGGTAAGACCGGTGCTACTATCATGAGTCAACCTTCTGGTAATCTGTTAGGATATACCTCAATTACAAGAGACTGTCCTGCTCTATTAAGAGACTTAATGCTTCAATGGTTAAGCTAAAACAAAATGACCTATTTCTAATGCAATTCAATTGCAAATTTTTAGATCTATTTACTTACAATATCTTTCTAATCAATCTATCAATACAATTCCTTTGTACTTAACTCTTTTTTCTCTATGATGTTGTGCTTTACTGGCCGTCGGTGTCTGCAGAATCTTTTAGCTCTCCCTCAGCTTGATTAATCAGGACTGCATGAAGTGAATCCTTCATCAATTTTTCTTCAGCATCTTCTATTAGTTCACTCTCCCATGTATCTGATTGCTTATTGACCACACAGAGAATGAATTATGCTTATCTCTTAAATAGACATGATATTCCTTAATTCTTGGTTCTTGATTCTTGGCGTGAAAAACAATCCAGCCAAATTGATTTACGGCTTTAACTCTTGATTTATATCATAGTTATCTTCTTGCCAACTATGTAAATCATCTTTAAATCACTTACTTAACTGTGGTCAAATAAAACAAATCAAACAACCAGTTAAGTCTATCTTTTAGCTCTGCCAGCTAGATATTTTGTCATTTTTTGATCTCTCTGTTTTGTCGGTCAATTCTGTAGTTCATCATCGGTGACAACTGCCAGTTCCGTCGGTGTCACTTTAGTTAGCTTCAAGATCTCCATCCGTCGAGTATCATTGGATCTTTCTCATCGGGAAACACTGTCTTCTACTCATCGGGCATCACTGTGACTTTATCTCTGTCTTTACCGATGGTGTGCACTCCGTCGGTGTAGTCTGTCACTTAGTGAATACTTGACTTTTATGCATTGCTAAAAGCATAACCTTTATTCCATTGATTCTCTAAAGTCTTTGGCATTGTGTGTATGACCATATAGATGATATCAAGTTGACATCAATGACAATACAAACCATTAATTGATTTAATGTCTTGCATAATCTTCAACTTAATATAGTCAACCATTTAATTAGTTACATGTCATCACCTTCTTACACCTTGTCATTGACCCATCACTTTCAAAGGTTGCTCACACATGTGTGAGCATCTTTTCCCCTTTGACTGGTCAAAACCCTAATCTACTTGGCCTCCACTTGGCCTCCACCTCATGGCCACATCATTGATCCTAAAGAATCTCAACCATCCATTTTCCTCAAAAATCTATAAAAGAAGAGCCCTCTCCTCTCCTTAAACAAGTTTTTTCATCACATTGTTATGCTGTAGGATTGTGAGCAACCACATTCCAATCTACTACAAATCAACTCTCTTCATCTTCTTTGGAGGTTTGCATATTATTGAGTAGTTTAGTCTTGTTTATCATTTACATTCAATTATATGCATGTTTAGCTTCCATGTTTTGAGGTATGCATAGATCATGTTAGGATGTACTTAGTTATTTAAGTTTGTTCTTTTATTACATTTTTTATGCATTACAAGGTCCAACTCACTAACTTTAGGAGCTGCTGGTGTGCCTTCTTGTAATTCTTCAAAGGTGACAAAAATTTGACCAACATTTCCCATCTATAGTAGCTGCTCTGCAACACCTTGATCATCTATATGTAGGGGAGATTGGGATGGAGAATATACATTTGATTCTTGTTGGGTTTATTCTCCTACCCTATGCCTCTTGGGGCTTGGCAATGTGCTAGAGATGGCCTCCAGTGACCTCTTACCCTTTGGATCAGTAGTCTTTTCTACTTTGGGTACCACTGCACTATATCCTTTCCTTTGATATACAACATATTTACTGGGAGGCACCCCTCTAGTAGGAATGATCCTACTCAATACTTCTTTAACCCTTTCTTGCTCTTTCTACAATATTTGTTCTCTTTTTTGATTGAATGCTTGCATAATTTCTTCAAACATTGTCATTAATGAATCAATTTTCTTAGCCCATGGCTGAGCCTAAAATTCTGTCAGGGGGTCATATAGTTTATCAAAATGCTACACAAAGTCCAAGATTTTCTTGTAAGCCAGCCATTTCTCTTTCTTTATGTATTGCTCAATTATGTCAAGCTCATTCCATATGATATCCTCTGGAAAGTTAAATTGGTGGTCCAACACCAAGCATCTAGTCTTCTTCCTGAACATATCCTTTATGAAGGCTTCAAGATCTGCACATCTTTCCTTGGTAGTAGTTAAGTGATAAGGCTCAAAGAAAGTCTGCAAGCTCTTCCACCCTCCCTTTGTGATGATGAATTGGTGGGCTTTGGTGATAGTAGGGAAAATTATCCATTTTCCTCTCCCTGTAAGTGCTTCCTCCTGCAGGCCACCAATTTGCCTAATTATTTCTGCAAATCCTAATTTCAAAGGGACCTTATACAGTAGGATGTTGAGTACTCCTCTGAAACCATACACTCTAAACATAGTAGAAATTGGGTATAGAATAACATCCCCCCAGTTATGCACCATTTTGAGCTCCTGGTTGTGCTCCATGGGTCTCAAAAACTTCATTAGTGATACATGGATTCTAGTCTCATCTCCAATAAGTAACCTTCTGAGCCTAGCTGCAAAACACCTATCAAATGTGATGAAGCTATCCTCCTTGTTGTCCCACGACATATCAACATTCCATAACTGTACTGACATATCCTCATCATCTCTAATTTTGTGCAGGCTCATCTCTTCTTCAAAATAATCTGCCCCTTTAAACAGGAACATGTGCATGAGTAAAGAATACTAAGTGAAAGGCTTGGTGAGCTGTGACTTTTGAATACATTTCAAACCTTCATGAATCAAATCAACCAAATATGGGGCAAAATAAAAAATAATGGCAAGGTGATGATGCAGGATTTGGACCATCATAAACATGAGATGGATTGGCATCTCATTCCCCTCATCTTCCCCAAATATCTGGCACAAAGCCCTGTAAACTCCTCTGGCCTTGGGAGTGAACAAATCAACCTTAAAAGGTTCTTTTGTGTTAGGACCTACTAACACTAGGTCTCCCACTTTTGCAAAAAACTCTATTAGTGGGCCTCCCAGTTCCCTGAGATAGCTCCTCTGAGCTTGGTATATTTCCCTGAATTCATTAAAATAAATTTTATCCATAGGGGTGTCTGGTTCATTTAAACTGAACACTTCTCTTATCTCTTCAACAGTTATGCTAATCATGACATGCCCTTTACTATCCAGCACTACCCTAGCTATTTCATCATAGTTCTCCGCTATCTGCATGAGTAAATCCACATCTATAAACACCTCAGGTACTACCAATTTACCCACATCAAATTTATAGACATTACTGTTTGCAGCAAAAGAGTTCCTCTGGCCAAAAACAATTCTGAAAAGGGCCAATCTGCTTATGCCCATATTGGCATCCTGCAACCATCTCCCATAGTCATACAATCCCTCTACAATTCTGACCCGTGGGTCTTTAGGGATTTCGTCCTTCAATTTAGTGTAATCATTAGTTGATCTAGTAGACTGTTGGAGTAAATCGTCACATACATTTCTCTCCTGATAATCCACCCTTCCCTTGAATTATCTCTTGGGCGGTATTATGTGATGTAGGGCTTGAAATTTTACCACATATTATATCTCTAATACTTGTCTGTATTTATTGCAATAAGCCCTAATACGTTTGCAAAGGTTTTAAGAAATTTAATCACAGAAACAGAAGAATACCCATTCAGCAGATGATCTGATAGCTTTGACAACACTTTGCTTCAAAAATGCTTCACTTTAGAACTCATCAATGATGCACAATAATTTTGAATGATGAATTAAAACTTAATATTTTATGCATTCAATTCATTGCAGACTTTCTAGGTGACACACATTCGCCATTACTTGTGTTGAGTTCAAACTTGCTGTTAGATTTTTCCATTTTAAAACACAGTCATTGATCTTACTACCTTTCTTTCTCATCCAATGGTTCTGAGCAAGTCTTTCATAACTTTCATCTACCGTGACACATGATAGCCTGTCGCGTTCCCTCAAAGGATAACTAGTGAGTAGTTTCATCTTAAGGTTTTGTGCCTACCGTTTAATCTTCCTTAACTTACCCACAGGATATCTTTCTTTATGCTGCAGATGAGCCCCAACATCTAGGACATGCGTCACCATGGCACAATGCCTTGAAGATTAACCATCGACCAACTTTTCTTTGAGGCTTTACGCCAGATGTTATATCTTCAAGATCTATTCTACTTTTACTTATTTCAATAATCCACAACTTTAAATCTGGAAGAGACACATGTCATCACGGTGCAATGCCTTGAAGCTTAAAAACTGATCAAATTTATTTCAAGGCAAAGCGCCCACCGTTGGATCATCCTTAACTTACCTAGTCTTTAACTAACCACCTTTTGATTAAGCATGGTCTGCAGCTTGCATAATGGGACACATGGTGGCATGTCGCATTCCCTCGTTGATTAACTACCCTTCATCTTTCATTCAAGGAAATACGCCCACCATTAGATTAGATCCAAGATGTTGTGCTTTAACTAGTGCTTGACTTTTCAACTTTAATCCATTGATTTCCATGTGTCACTCTCTCGCATTGCCTTGATGGTTATTATCCTTGCATCTTATCCTTAAGGCTTTAAGCCCACCGTTGGATTTAATCTAAGATGTTGTCTTTTAATTAAATGTTATATTCAGCTTGGCCCCACCTGGACACATGGCAGCTCCGTGAAATTCCCTTAACCTTAAAGCATTACCAACTTTATTTTAAGGCTTTGCGCACACCGTTAGATTCAATCTGATCAACTTAAGCTGGCCTTGTTCTGAAGTTATGCAAATAGTTCACCTAACCCTGTCTCAACTTTGGTACATCTAAATTAGAGGCCTTTGGAACCTTCCAAAGTTACGGTGATGGTCTTCTTAACATCTCCACTATAAATTATCATATAACATTACGAAGTCTCACACAAAGCCTTTTGTAACCTCTGAACTGTTTAATCTTGTAACTGATTAACCTTTCCGAAGTTATGCCAATCCGCCAAATGCTTCATCGCAACTTTGTAACTGTGAACACTAACGACCAACAAATTCTCATGAAGTTCCATAACCACTTGATCATTTGATTCATTACTATCGTAGGTTTGGAAGTTCCTGAAGAAAGTGACAAATATTAATCCGACCGTTGACAGATGTCATAGTCCATTCCTCGGCGCTTTCCACGTGGCATGCAAATTTATTATTTTTCATACTCATTTACTTAATTTAATAATTCCTAAATTCCTAATAGTAATTTCCTAAAAGAAAATATTAATATAATTATTAATAATATGACATATACATTATTAGTATTACATTCAGTTTTAAACAAATTGCAACTGCAACTGGGAATCGTGATCTTGAGCTCTTTACAAAATTACACAGGCACAAAAAATTACAAAATATCTTTGTATTAACTTCATTCAAAATTTGAAATTTATACATCAATGTTCAAGATTCAATGATCATTGTACCAGAGACTTCCAAGTTCTATCAGAAAATTACAAAATATCATTGTATTAACTTCCTTGAAATTTATACATCGAATTCAATGATCAATGACAATGATCATAGTATGAAAGAATTCTATCATAGAATTACAAGAGATTAAGCTTAGAAATAGTTATAAGAGTGACAACTGGCAACCTGGATTCTTTAGTATCAGTCTTGGTTTGCACCAAAGGTGTATCCACAGTAGATGAACCGCAAAGATAAGATACCCTGTTTGAATTAATTGACCTCCCTCTATTGGCTCTTCATCTAATACCAGAAGTAGAACTATCTCAACTACTTCCATCATCCATGTCAATGTGGCAACTACAAGGCTTGAATCTCTCCAATGTTTTCCCACACCACCATTTCCCTCTTTGATGGCCAAGTTATCTCTCTAACTATATCCAATTCTTTAAGGGATTTGTTCCACTTGGCATGTATTATGTCTCGAGATTCAGCAACAAAATTATTCATGTCAATCTCCTACTTGTACAATTCATCCACAACTTCAAAAAAATTTGAAATGTCAGCATCACCAACAAAATAAGAATCCACCTTGCTAGCATCCAAAATTTGGTTGAGAGAATCAACCCATGCCTGCTAGTCCTTCAACTGTCCCTGTGTGTCCACAATAGCAGGGATATATCCTTCAGACTCTTCAACAAAAAACTTTAGCTTTACCTGAATGTTTTTTAAATTGCCATTTAAAAATGCATACAAATCATTTACTAATACCACCATTTCCTTAACATCAATTATTTTGTCAGGTAACTCCATTTTTTTCCCATTAGTAAAATTAACCTCTCAAAGAATTGCAAGTGTGGGCCCCAAGTATTAAATAATGGGGTTAGTATAGACAAGGCATTAGAACATTGATATTCTTCCCCCTGTAAATAAATGAATGTGCTATGAGTGATTTGAGACTTCCCTTTTAAAACATTTACTATGTGCAATAGCACCTTCTTCAACATCTCCTTTTCAACAATTCCAGTATCAGCAAGCTGATCAACGTCCATTATTATGTTCTCTGTTACAAGTTCTGGAGCTGAGCCCCCCTCAAACTCAGCTTGGACCCCAGCATCACAACCCTCTGTAACTTCCCTGGACTAATTTTTTAGACTATTTATTTCATCTTTAAACTCCTTCAGAGTCGTATCCAGGACAAAATTCTTCTTCAGTTCCTCTTCAAACTTTTTTCTAGCTGACACATAATCTCTGAATATCCTTTCTAGCCTATTCTCTAAGTCCTCAAACACTGCCTTATTCATGGAGGATGCATGATGTAGGATATTTTCTATCTCTGATCCTGTAGTCTCCTACAACCTCCATATTAATTGGCTACCATGTGCTGTGTCTTGGATGTCAACCAATCTGGGCTTATTAGATTTTGGGGCCACACACCATACTGCTAGTGTCTTACTGTCCATATTGAATCCATAACCCCTCTGTAGTCCATCAGGGCCAAAAGCTTCATAAGCTACAACATTATCTTGCCTCTTGATTTGGTCAATTAAGAATGAGGACTCCAAGTCCCATCTAGGGATAAAAAACATACCACTTCTCTTCACAAGATCTCTTGCCTCCTCCACAGTTAATGTTTCATTGTTGGGATCATAGGCCTGTAATTTTTCAATCATTTCAACAGTCTTTTCATATGATTCCCCTGGTTTCAAAGACAATGTTAATTCATTCTACTTAACTCTAAAGAGAAAAATTTTAAACTCATCAGACTTGATGAATTCATCATCATCTATAAACTCTTTAGCTTGGATGACCCTGTCATCCAATCTAGCTGTAGCCAATTCTAACTCATCTGGGGCCTTTTCTCCCTCTTCAGCCTGTGATGTCAAAAAAATTTTTCTTAAGTCAGAAAAGTATTTCCAATTACCTGGTAGGATTTGTAGTGCCTTTTGCCTTTCCTTTTGTGGTACATTCATCAACTTTTGTTTCTTTGATGGCCCTTGCTTAGATGTGGATGGCTCAGCTTGTTCTGTTTCTACAATAAACACCACATTAGGTTCAACTTCCTCAGGGTTTATTCTATCCTCCTCCTTCTCCTCAGGGATGTTTGGCAATTTAGACATAATATTTTTGTAATTTTCTATACACATGTCAATTCTCAACATATATTTGAGATCAAGAAAGAAACAGCGGAAGGTAGGGTCTGCCTTTTTCAATTCTTCCTCTACCCTTAAAATATTGTGCCATTTAAGGGTTCTCTCCTCACAAATATCTTCATTGAGCATAGTTCTAATAACATCCTCATCAACCATAGGCTGATTTTGAGCCAAATTGTGATTCCTCATTTCTCTCAATGCTCCTCTAATGAAGTCTTCAGGGTCATGCATCCTTTCTTTAGCACAAGGAAATCTAAATTGTCTCAGGAATTCATGGATTTGGTCCACAACATCTTTACCTATAGAGAAATCCCCAATTTGGAACCTCCTTACTAGAAAGGTTCCCTTATGTCTTTTAGGGCCTAAGTGTTCTCTATCCATCATGATAAGTTGCCACAAGAATTCTACTATTGCCAATCTTTCTGGGACATATTTTGGCAGTAAGTGTGGAGGTTGAGGGCAAGCATACACTCTTATAACAAAAAAATTCTTAAAAAAAGACAAATCACCCCAATTGTGGTTAATTTCATTGTCAATTTTAAATGCTAGGGGTCTAAGAAATTTTCTAACTAGTAAAGGAAATCTATTCCTCACAATACCTAACATGTTCATTATTGGATCCACAAAATCACTATAAAAAGCAATGGAATTAGAGAAATGGTGACTTCTATCCCATAACCTGGTCCAGAGCTAAAGTGGAACAGGTCTCTTGCATTCTCAGTCTCATTGATGAACTCTGGGTTGATGTAGCCAATATTGCAACAGAGGGTCAGGTGCATCAACATGGAGTAGTGATTGAACTTGAAGCTTTTCAAATCTATCTTTGTTGTCATCAACTTAGTGTACATTACATTGATTATGTGCCCCACATAATCAAACTCCTTGTTGGTGTACAGGTCCTGAACATATGTAGCCATGACATAAATGTCAGGAGTCACTATCAAACCTCCATCTATTCCAATAACTTTCATTAGACCATAGATGGTATTCTGGAAATACGTAAAAAAAAATCTCAATATCAATTGAATCTGTAACCTTCTTCGGCAACAACCCTGCCTCTTTAATTTGTCTAAGAATATGCTTCCTCATAACCTTTTTAGTGTACTAACTATTTTGTCTATGAAATAGGGATGCCTCTTCTGTTAGGTCAATATCCATGCTCATAGCTCCCTGAAGGTCGAAAGCTTGAATAAAAGTTGCTCTGTCTAACATGTAGAGTATAGACTTGTTCTACCTATGGAAAGTTTGTGTCACTGGATTTTATACGTCAATTAGCACTTTCATGAGGTCTATATCCAAAAATACCTCAATTACTATCAAATTTCCCAAGTTACTATCCTATGGGTTTGAAACAGGAGGGCCTCTCAATCTATTGTTATAGAAATACATGAAGAGCTCATACCTAGTTGTGTTTGGGAAGACAACATCCCTGCAGAATGCATAAGGGTCCCTCCATTCATAAGTGTTAGCTGATTTCAAATTTGAGGATCCAGGCAAAAGTTGCATCCATTATTCAGCGTATATATTTGGCCTCTTTGTTCTTGAAGGAAAACTCTTTGCCAGTTCTACAACAAAATTAGGAGATCCTTGTTCTGCCATTCTTTATGTATACTAAACTCTAAGCAGTAAGCTCCTTTTCTGCACTTAAAGGTTTCAAATCTCTATTGCTCTTCGAATATGAAAATTAAGGATGCTCTGTGAAGTGTGAACTATATTTAATAACTAATAAGCAACTCACAAGTTCACAACCAGCCACTAGGCCACCTACTCTATTAAAAATTAAATACTCATCAAGCACACACACATGAAATTAGTAATTACCTTTTTCATAAAAGTGTCACTGTCAACTGTCACTTCCCGCATAGATTTGGGGGCAATTCGAGAGCTAATAATTGGCGTATTGCTGAAGTTACACTAATGGTACATCTAACGGTTAACCCTAGGTCACAAACGGCCAAGAAACCCTAATGAAGCTCTGCAAACATTCCATTCTTCAGCACTTTCCACGTGGCATGTAACTCTCACTTTTCAACATCTTATGAAGTTATGCACGAAGTTAGTTGGGACTTCGAAACCCCTAACCATCATAAAAATTAAACCATTGAGAAGTTACAAAATAGCCAGGCATAACTTTGGAGCCCATCACCATCAAAAATAACTTAACCATTGAGAAGTTATGAAACAGCCAGACGTAACTACGGAACCCATCACCATAAAAAATAACATAACCATTGAGAAGTTATGAAACAGCCAGACGTAACTTCGGAACCCATCACCATCGTAATAAATTAACCATTTAGAAGTTACAAAATAAGTAGACGTAACTTCAGAACCCATCACCATCATAATAAATTAACCGTTGAGAAGTTACGAAATAGCCAGGCGTAACTTCGAAGCTTGGAGTGGGTTCTGAATTTCAATGTGCCATGTGGGATTTAATTTTAGATTTTCAAAGTGTCAAACTTCTCATTCAGTCAGTGAAGTGAATCGTGGATTCATGATTTAGCATTCTGAATCAGTTAATACATATAGGTATTTATAATTTTATACAGAATCATAGTTCATAAATCACTCACACATACTTCAAAGTTCAATTTACACATTTTTCAATTTATAAAACTATTCTTCAATTTCATGAATCATGATTCACGTAAAACTAAAAATAGTAACATGTAACACTATTTGAAAGAGAGTCTTCTAGTTCTAGTTCTCATATGTATACACTTACAGTATTACTATTAAATTCAAAAACTGGTATGAGGAATTTTGGTATACATAATATTGGTAACTGAATCACTGATTGCGATTCACTGAGTAGTGAGTGACTGAATTTATAAACACTTGTAGTTTCCCTAGAAGGAGAAGCGACAAGCTTCCAACCATTTCCAAAAGTTAAAACCAAAATGAAAAGCACATACTACATTCGAATTTCATATTTACAAATTACAACTACAAGTCTACAAGTAACAAAAATTTTCAGTTTCACAAAGAAAAAAAGATCAGTCGATGCGCAGACCAGTAAATAACTGGATCATCTCCTCCTAGAACCCCTCTTGGTCAAAGCCATGATCATCAGAAATTGTGTGCATCTCTACCTTGTCATGTTCTACTTCAAGTTTGAACATGTCACTTTGGTATTCGGCGTAACTGGTAGCATGATCCCATGCTGCAGACATAAGATAACTGAGGACATCCTGCTGAATCTCCTCCTCCATATCCAAATTTGGTTGGATAACATGTTCTGGGTTATCATTTGATGATCCCTCAGCTACTAGAAGACCCATTCTAAATTTATGTCTTCCAAGATTCCAAATTTAGAAATTTAGAAAGCGCATTGTGTTCTGCAATTTCACTACCGAGGAGTATATAAAGAAAACAATCACCAACTTTCCAGGCACAATAAATTTTGAAGGAATGTTTCATGTAAGGTGGATTTCCATGGAAAAGGAAATTAATGAATATCAATAAACAAAAATTGCAGACATTTGTATCCGCCTTTGTACCCTGTGTAACTTGGCTCCAAAGTCAAAAAGACAAATAATGAATGTTGATGAATCACAACTCATTTCCCATAAAATTATCCTTTTTAATATCTAATCAAAATCTTGGCCTAGATTATGTAACTACTCAAGTTACATAGAATACTAGCATGTGCTCAGAACCACCATATCCTAGCAGCGATTATAAATTTTGAACTGACAACTTGGCAGCCGCATTAAATTGTGAAGGAATGTTTCGCGTAAGGTGACTTGACACTGAAAAGAAAAATAATGAATGTTTACGAATCACAGCTCATATCTCATAAAAATTATCCTTTTTAATGTCTAATCAAAATATTGGCGTCAATAAGTCTCATTAATAATTAATTGCAATTTGCAGTTTGAAGTTCAATATTTAAATGCTAAACCTTTAACTCTTTAATCTGCGGTCACCTTCATGTTAGTCGAACCCACATCACCACAGGGACACGCGTCACCACAAGGACACACATCATTCAGACTTAATGACTTGATATATTTTGATCATCTTGAGACTAAGTCATCAAGTGGGTCGTCCGATCAAACATAATCTGCATGCCTTTTACCATCAACAGGATCGTTGCGTATCTTCGTAACCTTTAGCCATCGACCCTCCTTTTAGCCTGTCAAAGCTACACAAGCTATCCTCACAAAATGGTCATCACTATCAGTAAATGACATGTAGAACCCAACTTGACATGTAGTCCCATCGCTATGTTTTGAATATTCGCCAATATATTTTTTAAACTATAAATGTTGTTTTTTATTCGCCAATATGTATTTTTTATAATACAAATATTGTTTTTTATTCGCCAATATATATTTTTGTATACTATAAATATTGTTTTTTATTCGCCCATATACATTTTTTATTCTATAAATACAACTTTTTATTCGCCAATATATATTTTTTATAGTATAATACCATTTTTTATTCGCCAATATATATTTTTTATACTATGCATACTATTTTTTATTTGCCCATATATATATTTTTATACTATAAATATTGTTTTTATTCGCCAATATATATATTTTATACTATACATACTATTTTTTATTCACCATTATATATTTTTATACTATAAATACTATTTTTTATTCACCAATTGAGATTATTTTTATTCTTGGCCAAAAAAAAAAATTCGCCAATAAAATTAATAATTTCCTCTTTAGTTTTCTAAATTTCGCCAGTTTTTTACACCTTTTTTGAAAGAGGGGTTTCTTAAAGATTACCCTGGTACACCTTCATGTACCTCGTAAATATCTCTTTGGGATTTCGTGGAAGTGAGACATTGTAATAGCATTCTGTCTAGACTTTGTCTATATAGAGTAGTTGGGAGAATGGTGTACCTAGAGGCTTGGCGGATGAGGGACTTTTTTTGGTTCCTAGACAAGTCGGGAGGTAAGACACTACTTTGGAGGTAATTATACACATCATGGTACCATGGGGTTTTAGGACCAACAAGGACACACATTGATTCTGTGATTGGTGCTTGATGTGATGGCATCATGAGTTGCTCCACTAGAAATTGGAATCTGGTTTCATTGCTTGGCATATCTATCAATGATGCTATGGTAGTCATCGCATCTGCAGCTTTGTTTTGAGCCCTTGGTATTTTATTGAAAAATATTTATTTGAACTTAGTGTGCAACCTATCTGTCTGTTCTTTGTATGGTATTAGCTTCTCATATTTTTTTATATAGTCATTATTGACTTGGCTAATGACCAACTGCGAATCTCCATAGACCTTAAGGTTCTTGATTCTCAATTGAATTGTTTTCTTTACTCCGATGACTAGTGCTTCATATTCAGCTATGTTGTTTATGCATGGGAAGTTGATTCTGAAAGATTTTGCAATTGCATCATTATTCGAAGTGATGAGTATTATCCCTGCTCCTGCACCATGGTTCGTGCATGACCCATCAAAGTATAGTTTACATGTCTCTATTGCCAGTTGTAGTGTCAGAATAGACTAATCTAGAAAGTCCGAAATGATAGGATAATGATCCTAAATAGGTGCCTCTTCCAGTTGATCCGCAATCATTTTCCCTTTGATGACATTTTTGTCTACATATTCAATGTCAAACTCGCTTAAAATTATTACCCACTTTGCAAGTCGTCTAGTGAGTGTTTCTTTTATTAGTAGATACTTTAAAGGATCAATATGTGCTATCAACTTTGTTTGGTGACTCAACATGTAATGTCTCAGCTTCTGGGAAGTGAAGACAACTGCGAGGAATGATTTTTCAATTGCTGTATAGTTGAGCTCATAGCCTACCAATGTTCTACTTAGATAGTAGATAGCTCTTTCCTTGCTTGTGTCATCATGTTGTGCTAAGAGTATGTCTAATGTTGATTCGGTTTCCTAGATATATAGAAGAAATGGCCTACCTTGGACTGGTGGCACCAATATGGGAGACTTGAGTAGATAGTTCTTGAATATTTGGAATGCCTATTCGCATTGTTCTGTCCATATGAATTTTATGTCCTTGTGTAGTAGATATTGGAATGGGTGGCACTTGTCTTCTAGCTGGGCTATGAAGTTCCTGATAGATTGGAGCCTACCTTGTAACCCCCTTAGTTTCCTTAAGTTGGTCGGTGGTTGCATGTCCAATATTGCTTTGACTTTCTCTTGGTCTACCTCAATGCCTCTATAGGACACTATGAACCCCAATAGCTTCCCTATTGTGACCCCAAATGCACATTTCATTGGGTTTAAACGAACCTTGTATTCCTGCATTCTGTCAAAGATGGGTCCCAATACTTGTAGATGATCCTTTCTAAACATCGACTTGGCAAGTATGTCATCAACATAGTCATCCATTGTCTTGTGGATGAGATCATGAAAGATGGTTTTCATGGCCCTTTGATATGTTTCTCCGGTATTTTTTAGACCAAATGGCATGAAGTTCCAACATTAGGTGCCCCATGCACATGTAAAAGTTGTTTTGTGTTCGTCCTCTAGTGCAATCCTTATCTGATTATACCCTGAAAATCTATCCATGAGTGATAGAATCTGATGTCTTGCTATTAGATCTACTATCATACTGATGTTAGGAAAAGGAAATTCGTCCTTGGGACAAGCTTTGTTAAGATCTCTAAAGTCTGTGCAAATTTGAATCTGACCGCTGTGCTTGGTAACTGGTGCCAGAGTAGATATCCAGTCTACGTATGGGATCGGTCTTATGAACTTAGCATCTAGGAGATTTTTCAATTCTGCCTTGACTAGTAATGCAACATGGGGATGCATATTTCTCAACTTCTGTTTGACGGGTTTGGAATTTGGTAGCAATGGGAGATGATGTAGCACAAGCTCTGGATCTAATCCTGGCATGTCTGAGTAGGACCATGCAAAATTGATCTTCCTTTCCTTGAAGAAACTGATGAACTATTCTCTCTCCTTTGGGGTGAGTGATTTTTCTAAGTAGATGTTCTTTGGGTTCTTGTCATCACCCAAGTTGACTTCTTTTGTTTCTTCTACTAATAATGCCAAATTTTCCTCTGTCAAGGGGAGGAGGTCCTGATTTCCATCTTCTAGCACCTCAGTGAGGTTTTCACTAGAAGATATGTCTTTTTTGGCCTTTTTATCATTTTTTTGTGCTAGTAAGCGCCTTTTGGTTTTCACTTACTGACGATTCTTTTTTCTTTTTCAATTGTTTTTTATGACTGGAAAAAGGAGCTTCCTCCCCAAAGTATGCTGATCTATCAAGGTCTATGGAGAAACCTGCTTTATGGTCTCCTGATGGCATTCCCTCTCTAATTCCCATGAAGTCTGTGATAGCCTCATCATTCTTGAAGGTATCCATATCAGGCGGTCCTTGTTGATCTCACTCTATCAGTTCTGGGTGTACAAGACATAGGCCCTCATGGTGGGTTGACTCTATTTGGTTGAATGGGACAACAGAGATGATTCCAACAAACCTAGACTATGAGGTGGATGCACCACCTAATTATTTACTATCAATATGTTTATTGATATAGGGTTGGTCATCTATGGTTAATTGGTCAAACAGATCGTCAAGGTGTAGGGTGGTGGCTGACCGAGGGGAATAGTCTGGGATTGATGGCTCAGATTCATGAAAGGATCTCCATTCATACTCATGGGAGTTAGTTTATCTATAAGACTAATTGGATGTCTCACTTCCCTCATTATCTTGGATCACTTGGTCAAGGGTTAATTGGGAATAGGAGGTTCCCACTTTGGTTGGCAATAACTATTGAAGTATGTTGTTGATCAAGATGTGTTCTAGGTTTTTCCCCCGGTGTAACTCTGTTATTGTTTCTTGATCAACTGGTATGTCTCACGTGGTAGGAATAGTTCTATGTTTTCCATCGCCTAACCCTCTCTTGTTTCTCTGGGTTGGTAGGAGAGACAATTCCATTAAACCTTGTTGTCTTTCCCCCAGACTGGTTGTACAATTATACCCAAACCTTTGCAACATTGTATAGCCAGCTCCATAGGTTGATACAGGTAAGGGTTGTTGAAGTGTCTCTTGTGGATTTTAATACAACCATGTATTGATATCTGGATCAAATAGATTCTCTTCCACGATGTCTCCCAACCTGACAAAGGTTGTGGGTGGACATCTAAATAGAACCGGTGTCGGGGTTTCTATTGTGATTACTATTTGTGGCATGTTGTATGACCATGGGCTCTGAGGCATGTTGGTGATAGTGAAAGCTTCCTCATAGCTGTATTCTCCACATCCTTTGTTATTAATGGATATTTTCCCTACTCTTCTAATGATATCTTTGGGAATTTAATTTGATGCAGATGTGATACTTGCCTCTTGGTTCGAGGGAACCTGTTTGTTAGTACTGGTTTTAATCACATTACAGTATTGGAATGGATTTGGATCTCCCTCAATAATGATTTCTTCCCCCTAGTGTGGGAGCTTGATGCACTGATGATATGTGGAGGGTACAACTTGCATCTCATGTATCCATGGTCTCCCTAGTAACATGTTGTATCCCAACTCTAGGTCTAGGATCTGGAAGGGAGTGTTCTTGACAACTGGACCAATCCAGACAGGTAGAATGATAATAACTTTGGAAGATCTTTCCTCTTCATCGTAGGCTGTGATGTTGATCCTTCTTGTGACATCAATACTGGATTTTGAGTAGCCTAATTTATTGATTAAATTTAAATTACAAATGTTTAATCCATCCCCACCATCAACAAGGACTCTATGGATTGTGCTTTTGTGGACTTGGACAAGCAAGTGCAAGGGATCATTATGCAAGGGTTTATGCAGTGGCACATCAAGATCTATGAATGTTGCATGCTTTTTGGCTGCTATATGGTTAACCATCATTTGGAAACTCTCAGGGGTTATGTTCCTTGGGACAGCTTCTTTCTAAAAGGTTTGGTCAAGTGCTTGTTTATGCAGCGGAGACATGCACAAGAGGTCAAACGTGAAGATTTGGGCAGGCGTGTGCTTTAGCTGATTCACTAGGATTTTCTGTGGATCTGAGGTTGTATTAGGTTTGACTAGTGTAGTAGATGAGGAAGGTACTCCTTGCAAGACAAATTTTGTATGATGCATGGTTACATCACATTTGTTACCCTGGTCTCTGATAGTGATGGTAGCCACATGACTATCTAAAGGATTTAGGAAAATGATAGTAGTGTCACTGGTGGCATAAGTATAGTTGACCTATTTTGAATGTCCACTAGACCCAAAGGTTTTCCCTTTATTGTGATCATGGAATGTGTCATTGAATATCATATGACCATTTGTTCCTTTCCTTTGGATGTTGGTTACGCCAATGACCCCTATGTCAATCAGATCTTGGATAGCATGTTTCAGTTGATAATAGTTGGGTGTCTTGTACCCCTTCACTTGATGAAACTTGAAAAATTCATTATCATTGTACCACTTTGGTTTGATTTCACCGTGTTCATATTCCCTAATTTCTGGGAGAGTGATATTGTTGAATTGTATCAGCTTTTGTAAGGTTGATTCTATCAAATCTCCTAATGGTGTAAAATCTCATTTTGGGAACTGAAACCGTGGTTGGCATTGAGCATGTTGTTTACTGTTTGACATGATGACTTCTTGGACAGGGGGTGGTTGAGTTTGAGTGTATTCTTTTGGAGTGGGCACCATGGGTTGTTGGTTAGCCGTAGGTGCGCTTTGTAGTGACACTTTGGGTTGGGCGTAGTTGACCATTTTCACATCAATGACACCATCACTGGTGAAATTTTTGTTTTTATTCCACCACTTAGCTTTGTCCATTGCAATTTTGTTTGTATTTGTTTGGGTAGGATCTGCAAGGACACCTCTTTTCACCAAGTTCTGCTCGCAATGAACTCCTTGATCGATGAGTTGTTTAAAGTTTGGAGCTAAATGCAATTCTGTTGTAATGACATGTCTGGAATCAGATTGTTAATGAACATGACTATTAGGTCTTTCTTGGGTACATCATACATGATTTTTTTTGCAATATTCTGCCATCTTTATAGGAATTTTACAAAAGACTCTCCATCTTTTTGTTTAATATCACAAAGGTCCTTGATGCTGACCTTGCACTCGATGTTATGATGGAAGTGAGCGATGAACTTTCCAGCCAATTCACCCCAACACAGAATGCCATGAGGTAAATGTGAGAACCATTCCATTGATGGTCTGGCTAAGATTTGTGGGAATAGTTGCATTAAGTATGTCTGATCATGTACGACTTCGACACAACAAGCAAAGAATTCTTGAATATGCTCAATAGGGTTGGTATTGCCCCTATATTTGTCAAATTTTGGTACCGAGAAGTGAGTTAGGAATGGAGACATGTGAAGAGAGTGATCAAAAGGGCATGGTTATAAATCCTCTGTAGTGTAGGATTTAGTTTTCCCTTGATTTTGCATATCCATCATTTGGGTTTGAAGGTTCTGCACTTGTTGGATCAGTATGTCTATTTGAGACTAAGTATGATTTGTGACATTGTACCTCTATGATGTAGTAGGTATGAGGCTACGCCTCTGTGTCCCTTGAGTTGGAACATAAGACCTCATCCTTGGGACTTGATATTGATTTCCCAACACATGATTTTGATATGGGGCACGTGACTGGCCCAAGGTTGATTTTGTTGTGTTTGTTGTTGGGGTTAAGGTTGTTGTTGTTGTTGTTGAATTTAGCATTGTTGTTGCTGGGTTCAAGGTTATTACTACTGCTGAAGCTGGGATTGTTGTTGATGGGGTTGATGTTGTGGTTGCTGCTGAAGCTAGTGTTGCTGTTACTGGGGTTGAGGTTACGGTTGTTTCTGAAGATGGGGTTTCTTCTGTTGGGATTGAGGTTGTTGCTGGATGAGCAAAGGCGTAACCTTGGGTGGGCATTGACTAAAAGTTAGACCTGCAGAGATGGATCCTTGTGGGAATAATGTGTTGACCCCAAGGCTAGTAGGGATTGACTGTAGTAGCGACATAGTTGCAAAAAGGTTGTTGCTTGTTGGTGGGATTGAGGGTATAGCATAAGAGCTTGATTGGCCAGGTCATAAGGTTGAGGATTGATGCAAACTAGAGACCATGGGTGCACATAGTTGGGAGCCTATCATTCTTTGCGTGGAAGATGTGCTTAATTGGTTCACAGAGTTGGTTTGATTGGACACAATCTGTGCTAATGTCGGTGTTGTCAAAGATGGAAAAATTTGAGATACCACATGTAGTGTTTGAGAGGGTTGAGTAGTGTTTTGACCTATGAGAGGGTTTTTGGGCCATATGGTTGACACATTGAATTCATCAGGGAGTTTGACTCCCTTCTTTATCAACATGGCTAAGAAATGTTCTAGCTCCTCTCTACAACAACTTTAACCACTTGCACGGAATAGGCGTCTTGCTATATATCTTTGAGCTCCTCTTCTGTGACATTTTGGAACAAAGCTGACCTATGGGGATTCTCAATGAATAGAGCAAGATTGGTATTTGTGAAAGGATCAGCCTCTTGCTCTATTTCCCAAGTAGGGAGTTTGTTGATATATGACTCATCAAGTTGATTTTTAGCCTTCGACCTTGTGTAAGGCCCTCCATAAGGTGTTTGAGACATAGTGTGGTCCAGATTTTGTGACTAAAACAAGTGATATAAAGAAAACAAAAAAGGATAACCTTTCTAGGAGAGTCTGAATTATGTTTGGACAAGGGTAATTATAAGGATAGATGTTGATTTATCTTGATCTCAAAGTTTTGATAATGTAAGAATAAGATTTGTCGACCTTTGCCTGGGGCAAAGTCACTGATAGAGATAATGATGATGTTGAGATAATGGTATCAAGATATTTTTAGTTTGAACTTTCAAACTAACAATTCTTGGACAATAGTCATTCTTTCAAAGACTGGATGATCTTTAATGTTTAGAGATTCACACAATGTTATTTGCATTTATCTAGGATAGACACTGGTCTTTGACACAAAATGGAGAGTATTTTCAAGTTTTTTAGGTCAAAATAGGGGTTAAAAAGTCTCTGATCAATTGCAGCAAAACTCCATCGATTGTGGTAAAGTGACTGGTCGATTGCAGTAATCTATCACCGATTGTAATAATAAGCAGGTCAATTGGGGCAATAAAAAGGATGATTGCGGAAAACTTCCATCAATTGCGGCAAAATGCGGGCAATTGCGACGAAGGGGAAACAATCTCAAAAAGACTCAAAAATAGGCCTCACTGTCTGAGAAGTTTGATTTTCTGAAACAAGGCTTCTTTTTTTGAAAGACAGTTGATGTTGACAACCCTATACTTTAATACGTTTGACTTGTTTTGACAGTTTTGATGTTTGTTTTGTATTTTTCGAAACTGATCAAAGAACAAGCACGATAGGCAATGTGTTTTGAAGAATGAAGACTGACATGTGTATGTTCTACAACTTTTTCAAGTTGCAATGTTATCATGAGGTCTCAACAATGAACAATCAGATTAATCTAAGTCAATGGCTTCAAAATACAATATTATAGGCCCAATGCTTGAATGTTTGTTAGCTCACACAACAATTGTCACACCACTAGGACACGAAGGTCCACGATGTAAGCGCCTATGTTTTTGTTGTTGCCAAATATTGTTGTCATATAGTGAAGCTCTCTTTCACTACACAAATATCTTGGAACACATATGTTGGGAATCTTGGGGGGGAAATTCTGTAACCCCTTACACTATAATAAGATATCTTTTCAGAGGTAAACTGGGTTGGCCTCTAATTAATAGGTTCTAGTAGGGTATGTAGCGTCTATCCAATCATTTTGTACATGTGTGACTCATTTAAGAGCCTAGTTGACCATGTTGGCTCCTTAGGGATATTCACCCGATCTAGACTATCATCAACACACATCGCCCGAGCTTGGCTAGATATAAGATGAAACTTTGGTTCGCGTCTTGTTTATATACCACTCAGAAGGATTACCAGTTCAAGGTCATTCTCTAAGGAAGAAGTGCATTCCCCACACAGGCCTTTCTAAAAATTATAAAGGTGTTTAATCTAACAGATAGTGTGTAAGTGCACAAAGGATGCAAGACACAAGGTTAATCACTTAAATCCCAAATTTGAAATGTGAACTAAGTTAATCACCCATATAAGCAGAATGTTCAATTTTAGAGCCGCAAAGTAGGTGATGATTTCTTGTTTGATTTTAGAGAACCAAGTTTGAAATTTTATTTGCCTTTGTTCAATTCTTAACCTCCATGTCAATTTTAAGCACCAAAATAAAAAATGTGAGGTTCAAGATGTTTGGCATACACTGTTCGTTTTAAGCACCAAAATGGACAAATGAGTAATTTGTATGTTGCTTTTTTAGATCTGTTTCCACGCCACAAGATGAAATGACAATTTAGTACCAAAAAGTATCTAATCAAGAATTGAAGAATAACCTGAAACTCCCAGATTGTTAAGAGCACTCAGGCTAATTGTGACTTTGTACTTAGTTGTGAATCGCTTGATAGAATCCAGATATTTGTTGTAAGCCTCGGTTTGATTTTTCTTTGTTATGGCTAAGATGGCTCTTTGTTGTGTGTGATAATTCATGGTCCTTAATATGGCATCTCTCAGCGATCTAGCACCCAGGGTGTGTCTGATTATCCTCTTGACCATTAGTCATTTGCTCAATCCTGCACAGAAATCAAGAAAGAACACACAAAAAGAAAACTTTTCAAAGATCTTTCCTTTTTCTGAAAATATTTGTGAGAAAAAATTTAAAAACAAAGAGTAAAGTACCTGTATAATTTCAAGACATTTCCAAAAATGTAAATTTTTTGATAAGAAATGCTGATTTGTGTCCAAAATTAATTTTTTATGAAATATCATAAATTTTTTATAAAAAATCATAAAAAATTCAGAATAATCTAAATTTTGGACTGTAGCTTTCTTACGTAAAAATATACCTGCAAAAATATATTTAGATCATAATTCCTTAATTTGTGCCCTAGGGACCCATTTTATCATAAAAAAACAGTTTTAAAAGATCTATTATTTTTGGAAAATAATTTCATAGAAATTAAAATCATGAAGAATAAACCCCCTCTATATTTCAATACCTTTCTAAAAATGTAATTTTCTTGAAAAGAAACTTTGATTTGTGCCTAGAAATGATTTTTTATGAAATATCATAGAAAATTTAAAAATAAAATAAAAAACTCAGAAAAATATGAATTTTTGTTTGCGGCATCCTTAGATCAGCGTCAACCTAAAAAAAAAATTCCTAAAAATATTCCATGCGGTTTGAAAGATATGACCAAATTTCACGCGGGCTGTAAGTTCACGTCGGGTTCACCAAAATGTACCCAATTGCTTGAAGCTTCTATTGTCTCTCTCTACTATTGTTGAAATGTTGCTTTTGATGCTTAGTATTGGTGTGGGTAGCGTCTATGACTTGGGAGATCAAGAATTTGATAATTGAAATGTGTGTGTCTGATCGTAAGATGGCTTGAATGCTAGAACCAATCTGACAGAGTAATGGCGCATGTGAGCTTGAAATCCTGGATCCTTCAAATGGTTATGAAGGGTTTTTTATATAGGATTTGAGAATGATATGAACAGTCGAAATCAATCTCATAGATAGGGAGATGAATGGTTGAGATCAAAAGGAACTGGAGAAGTCATCAGTAAACTCCACCTCTTCAACTGGGAGAGAGGAGATAGAATTTGGTTAACTGAAGAGTTTATTTTGAGTTACCTTATAGAAATGAAGAGGTGGGTGGAGTTACCCATGTGAACTAGAGAGATGGGTGGAGTAACCCATGTGATCTGATTGGAAGTTATCTCTTTGAAGATAAATGAATATTTAATTCATTTTTAAAATTAAAGTTTTCAACATGTGGGATAATTGAATTATTTTTTATTTAGAATTGCTTTATTGAATGAAATTAAATTAATTTAATTGGGAGAATTTAATTAGTAAGTTTAAATATTTCAATTCAAACTATAGGAAATTGAATTTAATTAATTAATTGATGGTAATTAATCAATTAAGGTTAATTAATTGAATTTAATTAATTAATTATTAATTTTGGGAGTTTGATTAGATGATTTGGGGAATGAATTTAGAAGAAAATAAATGATTAATTAATGATTTAAAAATCCAATAATTAATAGATGAAATGATTTTAGAAGAAAAAAAGATAATTAATTAACGATTAAAAAACTATTAATTAATAGATGAAAAATAGTGTTTTTAATGTCAAGTCGCAAGTCTGTCCATTTTAGGGTGTCTACAGACAACCCATAGGAGAGGAACACATCTGATGATGTGAGTGATGATGAAGTAGTGGAACCAGACCCTAATCTAGAGCCTGAGGAAGATCAAGATGAGGAAAGATTTTTGAGAGTATTGACTAGGGCACATTCAAAGCCTGGTGTTGATGTTATTTCTTATGATGGAAAGTTGGACACTAATGTTGTGTTGGATTGGATCTCTAATATGGAAAATTTATTTGATTTTGAAAGCACTCCTGATAATAAGAAGGTGAAAATTGTTGTCACTAGGTTGAAAGGTCATGCCTCACTTTGGTGCGAGCATTTACAAACTGATAGACAAAGAAGAGGAAAGGAAAAGATCAGAATCTGGTTGAAAATGGTGAACAAGGTGAAGAAGAAGTTCCTCCCTGCTAATTACCAAGTTAGCTTGTTGAGGAAGATGCAAAACCTTAGACAAAGGGACATGACTTTGAAGGAATATATTGAGGAATTATATAGATTGGACATTGGATCTGGACATGTGGATGATGAGGTTGAGAAAGTCGCAAGGTACCTGAATAGATTGAGATCTGGAATTCAAAATGAAATAAGTTTTGTGAAATTGGACAGTGTGGAAGAAGCATATCAATATGCCTTGAAAGATGAGGAGATCTTGACAAGAAGCATGAACAAAGACAAAGAGGTAGAGGTGGTAGATTCCAGAGAGGCTGAGGTAGATCCTATGGTGAAGGTGGCAGATTTGATAATTCTGCGCAAGATAATGATAAATTTGAGTGGAAAATTGAAGATAAAAGCAACACAAAGTGGAAAGGTGGTAGTTCTTACCGAGGAGGTACTAGTTCATACCGAGGAAGAGGTGGTTTTAGTGGTAATTGTTTCAGATGCAGTAAATAAGGGCATAGATCTTTCGAGTGTAGACACCCTGATGGGAATGGACAAAGTCATAGAAATGTTGTGGTACAAGAGGATCTTGAGGGTTCCCCAAGTGGACCTGAGGCTGAAAAAACTTGATGGTAAGGAGAGCTTTGTGTAATAACCGAGTGTATGAAGAACCTATTCTAAGGAGAAGTCTTTTTAGACCAGATGTAAGATGGAAGGAAAATATTGCAAAGTGATTGTTGACAGTGACAGTTCAGCGAATTTGGCATTAGAAGAGATGGTTAAAAAGTTGCAATTACAGAGGTTGAGACACCCTAAATCCTATCATGTTTCATGGATCAAGGATGGGCATAAATTGTTGGTAAGTGAGCAATGTATTGTGAAATTCAAGATTGGAAATTACTTTGATGAAGTTCTGTGTGATATTATGCCTATGGATTGTTGTCATATTCTATTGGGTAGACCTTGGCAGTATGATAGACATGTTATGCATGATGGTAGATTGAACCAATATACTCTTTGGGTGAATGGGAGAAAGAAAGCATTGTTACCTTTGATTGAGGTTCCAGATGAGATAAATTGTACTACTGTGAAAATTTGCATGGTTAATGGAAAGCAATTTGAGAAAGAAATGTAGAAGAATCAAGTGTGTTTTGCTATAATTCCTAATGGCTGAGTAACAGGGCATAGTAAGGCCGAGTGACAGAAAATAGTAAATGTCGAGCAACAAAAGACAGCGGAGACCGAGTGCCAGAAAAAATTAAAAACTTGTTGAATGAATACAAGGAGATTGTTGCAGAGGATATTCCTGATGGTTTACCACCGGTGAGAAGTATAAGTCATTGTATTGATCTGAATCTTAGAACTAGTTTTCTGAATAAAGCACCATATAGATTGACACCTACTGAGAATGAATAAATTAACAGACAAGTGTAGAAGTTGTTGCAGAAAGGTTTGATTAGAGAAATCTTGAGTCCATGTGTTGTACCTATTGTATTGACACCTAAGAAGAATGGAGAGTGGAGAATGTGTATTGATTCTAGTGCTATCAATAAGATAACAATGAATTATAGGTTTCCTATGCTGAGGATGGATGACATAATGTATTGTTTGAGTGGAGCAAAGTATGTTACCAAACTTTATTTGAAGAGTGGTTACCATCAAATCATAATCAGATAAGGTGATGAATGGAAGACTGCTTTCAAGACAAAAGAAGGTTTATATGAGTGGTTGGTTATGCCTTTTGGTTTGACTAATGCACCTAGTACTTTCATGAGGTTTATGAATGAAGTTCTTAAGAGATTTTTGGGTAAATTTGTAATTGTTTATTTGTATGATATTATGATATTCAGTAAGACTAAGGAGGAACACCTTGAGCATATTAGACAAGTGTTGCAAAGACTGAAAGAGGAGAAGCTACTGATTAATTTGAAGTGTTCCTTTATGCAAGAAGAGATTGTGTATTTAGGATATGTAATTCCAACTGATGGTTTAAAGAAATTATGGAGTGGCCTACACCTGAGAATGTGGGTGAGGTAAGTTCATTTCATGGTTTGGCTAGTTTCTACAAAAAGTTCATTAAGAATTTTAGTTCTGTTTGTAATTCTATGACTAAGACTATGAGAGGAGATAAAAAGGATTTTAAGTGGACACATGGAGCTGACAAGAGTTTTGAGACTTTGAAACAAAAGGTTGTCGAGTTACCTATGTCAGCTTTACCTGATTTCACTAAGGTATTTCAAGTTAGGTGATGCAAGTGGTAGTGCAATAGGATCTGTGTTGAATCAAGAAGGTAAACCTATTGCTTTCTTTAGTGAGAAGTTGAATGATGCTAAAAGGAAGTATTTTGTGTATGATCAAGAATTTTATGCTATTGTCCAAGCTTTGAAAAAGTGGAGACATTATTTGATTCCTAAGGAGTTTGTGTTGTGCACTGATCATAAAGCATTACAGTATTTGGGAAGTCAACATAAGTTGAATCAGACATATGAAGTGGGTTGAATATTTACAGAGTTTCACATTTGTGATCAAGCATAAGAGTGGAGTTACTAACCAAGTTATAGATGCACTGAGAAGAAGATGTTCTTTTTTGACCGAGATGAAGGTTGCAATTCTTGGTTTTGATGTGATGAAGGAGTTGTATGATACTGACCCTAATTTTTCTAAGGCATGAAGAGAGTGCAGAGCACAAAATGTATCAGAATAACCAAGCAAGTTTGAGGAGTATTTCATCCAAGATCATATGTTGTTCAAAGGAATTCAATTGTGTATACCAAGAATTTTCATGAGAATGAATTTGATTAAGGAAAAGCATTGTGGTGGATTGGCTGGACATTTTGGAATTGATAAGACATTGAGTTTGCTTAAGAAAAATTATTATTGGCCACATATGTATAAGGATGTTCAGAATTTTGTAAGGAGTTGTGGAATTTGTCAGGTTGAAAAAGAAGTAATTCAAAATACTAGATTGTATACACCTATTTTTGCTCCTGAGAAACCTTGGAGTGACATCAGTATGGATTTTATTCTTGGATTACCTAAGACAAAAAGAGGGTATGATTCCATATTTTTTGTTTTGGATAGATTTTCTAAGATGATGCATTTCATACCTTGTAAGAAGACATCAGATGTTGTGCATGTTGCTGAGATTTTCTTCAAAGGGGTTGTTAGATTACATGGATTATCAAGAAGTATTATCTATGACTGAGATAACAGGTTTGTTGGTTATTTTTGGAGGAATTTGTGGAAGAAGATGGATACTGAGTTGAGCTTTAGTTCTACATTTCATCCACAAATAGATGGATAGACAAAAGTTGTGAATAAAAGCTTGGGTAATTTGCTGAGATATTTAGTTGGAGATAAACCGAGTAATTGGGATATGATATTAGCACAAGTTGAGTTTGCATTTAATAATTCTGTGAATAGGAGTACAGGAAAAACACCTTTTGAGATTGTTACTGGAATGTAGCCTAGAGGAGTATCAGATTTGAGGGATATTATTGGAGAAGAAAAGATAAGTGCTGAAGGGGAAGTATTTGTTGATTTTATGAAGTCTTTACATGAGGAATTGAAGTTGAAGTTGGAACAAAGTAATCATAAATATAAGGAAAATATTGACAAGTCGAGTAGACATCGTGTTTTTAAATTTGGTGATGAGGTGATGGTTCATTTGAAGAAGGGTAGATTTCCTGTTGGAACATACAGTAAGCTGAAAATGAAGAAGTTTGGTCCTTGTAGAATTCTGAGGAAGTTTGCCAGTGGTAATGCTTATGAAGTTGAGTTACTTGATGACATGGATATATCTCCTATATTCAATATTTTTGATTTGCATAAGTATCATGAGTCAGATGATGAAGTTGTTCTACCAGATGATTATCCTAAGAAGCAAGTTGAAGAGGTTGAACAAATATTGGTTCATATGATTAGTAAAACCACAAGAGGAAAAGATTACTATGAATATTTTGTGAAGTGGAAGAATAGACCAGTTGAAGATGCTACATGGATTTCTCAATCTTAGTTGGATTCAACTCAGGTTGTGACATATCCATTATTCAAGAGAATCATTTCTTTCAACCCCAGTTGTCTGATGCAAGAGCATCTTGGATTGCCTTGCTATCATGTTCATCTTTTTTTTCATTCTGCCAGTAAGTGCCAAGTTGTAGTTATTGCCGAGCGTTCCTATATGTGCCAAGTTGTCCAGTGTTGGTCGAGTATTCCTTTATGTGCCAAGTTGTCCAGTGTTGGTTGAGCATTCCTTCTTGTGCCAAGTGAACCAGATGTTTTGTTAATACTTAGTTCTTTAACCAAGTTTGTCTATGATTAGTTCTAGTTGGAGCCGACTTATGTATTTAATTTTGGGTTGTGCATTTAATATTAGGATCTTATCTTGAGATGTGTGCAAACTATTTTGTGGTTGGCCTTCTATTTTGTTATGATCTAGAATCTTCTGTAAGATGCTTTGGAAATTATAAATAGGGATGTCTATGTGTAGGTTAGGAAGCTAAGTAAGTAGGGGCAAGTAGATGATATGAGAAGGTAGAAGATAGGAAAAGTCTAGATTTTTACAAATCTTGTTGGTCATAACCCGGAAGGCCTCACAACCGGGCATGTATGTATGTAATTTAATGAATCAATAAAGATATTTATTTTTACTTCTCTCCTTGGTATTTTTCTTTGTGTTGTTTTCTTCTGTTGTGTTTACTCTGTAAGGTGGCTGGATAGTTGGGTGTGCCTTTGGCCCTAGCTATTTATGGCCTTCCTTGTGCCAATGCATGTCCATCTTTTCACAGCTGAAACATAATTTTCCTCACTAACTAAATGTTGATCTCCAAGTTATGTTGTCTATTAGTGTCATACACTTAGTCATTATCAAGACAGGTTGGTCGGTCATCATTGCGGCCGAGTCATCCCACTAAGGTCGAGTAATGTATGGACCAAGTAGTAGTTATTGCTAAGCAAGTCAATGGCTGCTGAGTACTCAATAGTTTCTGAGAAGATTGAATGCCAATTTGCATATAACAGTTAGTGTCGAGTGACAACATATGGATATGCCGAGTGAGATTGTTTTGAATGAGCGCCACAATTTTCATACGCTGAGTAAGATAGTTTTGGTATATATGTTTGGAATGGCACAAACACTTAGGTAAACCATTTTGGTCAACTTCTATGTATGATTTAATGAATGTGAAAGACATTTAATGGAATTAATTACGTGTTATGGATGAGATCAATAATCCATATGCATGCAATGCAAACAATCAGAAAATAGGAATGCTTAAGAGGAAAAATGTTAAATATAGATCGTTGATCTTGATCTGGAAGCTTCATCAATTATCTATATAAGGAAAGATACAAAACCCTAATCATGTATGCGGTGATGTGAAGAGAAGAGATCAGGTGTGTATGAATAAGAAGCAAAGTTTTGTATATCAAAAGCATAGATCAGGCAGAGTGACCGAGAAGAGCAGTGAATGACTAGAAAAGAGTTATATCAAATTTTGAGATTAGTTAAGAGTTGGAAAGAGGATATCCATCATTAGCATTTGAAGTGCAAACTGAAGGATCAGGAATCGATACATTCTAGCAAGTAAATTAGGGTAAATCTCTTAATAGAGTAGTCCTAACAGAATTTTTTAAATCTCCTAACAGATTTCTTACTTAGTCGTAAGTTTAAATCCTTTAATCAAGGTAGATTGTATAAATCTGTAAGCTCTTAATAGGGTAGACCCCTCATAGGGTAGATCATCAAAAGTGATCAAAAATTTGTAGCCCTAATAGGCACACTTTGTTACTATAGTACTAAATATTTGTGGGTGTCATGCCCACCCTAATTTTACCTTTCAAAGGTTTATGGGTTACCAAATATTTGTGTTATGTGTTTATCATGGATGTGATTGGTAGTTAGATCTATTATAGTATTGCAGTTGATTTTTATGTATACATGTTGAATCAGTTTGTTTCAGAAGTGTAAAATATTTATAGATCCTGATTCACTCCCCCCTCTTAGTATATTGCTTTCCCAGTTTAGACTTCCAACAATTGGTATCAGATCGCTGTTCTCTTAGAAGAAGTATAATCACTTGAGAGTTAAGATCTTGGAGATGGAGGTTTGTAAGTTGGGAAAGGTCATACAGAATCATAAGATTCACATCCAGGTTGCACTGCAGTAGCTTGAGACAGAAAGAGAGGAATTGAAGAAATCCTTAAAGGCAAGGAAAGAATTGGCAACTCAGTTGAATAAAACTCAATATCAAGAAGAAGACACTGAAGATCTATTTGATAATGGAAATTCCAAAGAAAGTAATACAACAATTGCAGATCTATTGGAGAAAAACAACACACTGAAAGAATGAGTCAAAATTCTAAAGATAGAACAGGAAACTCAATCAATAACACTATGTGAGGTGAATGATCAGAAGAAGAAGATAGTTGAGTAAGACAAGATAGTGGCAGAAGAAGACAAGAGAAAAATGGCTACTAGACTTGATGAAAGGACAAGTGATGTGTAGAAGCTCACAAACAAGCAATTGGACATGGTAAACCAATGTTATTTGCAAACCAAGAAGTAAACATGAAAGACATTGAAATTATAAATCTGAGATCAGAGACCAATCAACTGAAAAATGAGTTAAGATCTGAAAGGGAAATATTTGAGAGGATAACAAACATAATGAAGCCTTGAGATAATTTGAGGAACTAAAGAGATCACCAAGAAGGACCAATGAAACCTCTGTACTAGGCCATACCGAGCACCTATCATCTACTGAAGAAGGAGAATCATCAAAGAGTGGAGAACAGAGGAATGCAAAGCCAAAGAAGAGCAAACCTACATGTCATTATTGTGGAAAACTAGGACACACAACAAACATTTGTCAAAGCAAGAATGGTAATTCCAATCCTAAGCATAAATTGAATGGATATTTCTTTAACAGTAAGAAGCATGGACATCAGGCACATGAATGTAGGTCAAAGACTAGCATTACACCTACTTCACCTAGATTTCAAGGACATTGTTATAATTGCCAGAAGTATGGTCATAGAACCCAAGCCTGCAGATCCAATGAAAATCTAAGTGGACATCCAATAAATGAGGAAATACACTGAGGAAAGGTAACACATTCAATTGGGATTACAATACAAGGCATAGTTGTCATTATTGTGGTGAATATGGCCATATTGCAGAAAATTATATAAGGACACACTTTAAAGGTAAATCCAAGAGTTGGATGAATGGAAGTTTGGTCTGTTATAGTTGTCACAAGATTGGTCATACTAGGAGAGACTAGAGGACCAGAGCACTAACACCTACTATTGATCAAATAAAGAACCAGATGAATTTGACATGGAGAAAGAAAGAATAAGTGAGTAGTAGTGGAACCAGTAAAGCTGAGATCACCCAATCCAATGGGTCAGGTGATCACACTACTTCCAATTAAGAAAAGATGGTATATAAGGAACTATTTTTCAAATGCTATATTTTACACCAGTTCCTAACATTAGATGTATTAAAGTCCATATCTGCATAATTTAAGATGCATTAGAACACATCTGAGGCAAGAACCGAGAAAAGAATTGATATGAACAGTTGGTGTCGAGCATCAATATTATTATGTACTGAGCCCCCATAACAACCGATCTGATATACTGATCGAGTGTTAGTAGTGACCGAGTGATGATGTTGACCGAGTGATGGGATGAGTTGACCGAACTAGTGTACAAGGACTGAGATAGCTGTTATACACCTACTATTGTACGAAGCATTTATTGAAGACCTAATTCGACCGTTTGAGTCTATACAATGGATTTTTCCATTTATTTTAATTTCACAAAGTGATTACAGAATTTGCAGAGTGATTAAAAGGTGATTGAAATTTATTTGTGCAAAGTTTGTGAAGATTCTACTGTGTATCATCAACAAATACTATGAAGCGTTGAGTAGACCCATTGTTGTCAAGTTACCCAGAATTTGTTTTACAAACCCTAATTTGGAGAAATGGTCACCAGTTCATCTGTTGGAGTGAAGAAGCAAGATAAGGAGGTAAAGACTATTCAATTAGTTAGGAGTGATGTGTGTGAACCACCTAATTTCCAAGTTGTACCTAAGACTGTGATTAAGGGAGATCTTTCGGGAGCTCTGTCATCAATCCCACTGAAGGTTTTAATGATTCAAGATGTGAGGGAATGCTACATGTGCAAATTCAGTGAGATTGGATATTATGAGCTGAGGCAAGGTTATAAAAAATTGTGCAAAAATTGAGCATTGAAGGCTAAACATCAGCACACTATCGACAAAGGGTTAGTTCGTGGACTTCCCTCATGATTTCAAAGTTGAATGGATTCGAATAGTTCTAAGAAGAGTGCACGACATGTGTTTATGGTTGGAGAATGGGCCAGTAAGAATCACAAAAGAAATCATTCACCAAGTTATTGGATACCCTATTTTGCAAGGAAAGAGAACTATGTGATGTTAGAATAAGGAAGTGATTAAAGCAAAAACTTTGGTAGAATGGAACAAACAAGGAATGACAATCTCTACAGCCACAGATCCTAAAATCAATTTTTTTATGAGAGTTATTGCACACAAGTTTTATCAATCAAGAATATTGGATAGTGTTCCCTGCATTGCAGCTGACCAGGCATGGAAAATAGTCAAGAAAGATCATACATATGATCTTTTTGAGCTGCAGTTGACCCAATTGGCCGAGAACTTGTCATCAATCAGGAAGGCAAAGAACTCAATGTGTAATTTTGAATCCCTGGTAGTCATATATTTTTCTATATGCAAAACACTTTTCCTACCTTAGGAGATGTTGTCTGGAGTCATGACCGACTAGTGACATTGCAGATAAGTGGTTTTATTCAGCAATTAGGAGAGAATTTTGATAATGTTATGGAGAACTACTTTGTTAAATTCAAGAAGAAAATAAGGTTAAGGAGAAGAATCCCTATATCATTAGCAGAGAAACATTATGCTAATGTATGTTTCCTTGTTGACACTGATTTTACATAGGTACAATTTGTAGTACCGAGGGTAGCATGGTTGAGGCCATTTCCCTATGAGGTAAATATTGATGAAACATCTGCAGCAATCACAAGTTTACTATCAGAAGAAATTGACAAAAAGGCTAAGACATTTGGGAGGTATGAAGAAGCCAAATCAAAGATAACCATGGGCTTAAAGGCTGCAACCATGGAGAGGAAAATAAAAAAGATAGTAAAAAACCTTGAGAAAATGTTAGGTCAAGAAGAAGAGGAAGATGCACCATTTCAAATCACACAAGGTCATGGTGAGGACCAATCCATAGATTCAAAAGATAGTGAGGATGAAGAAGTGGTTGCACAAAAGAAGGGTAAAGGAAAAATGGTTGTCGAGCCACCTATAAAGGAAAGTTATAAGTATAAGTCTACTCCTCCTATCACAACCAGACCGAGAACCAGGGCATCTACAATTGCACCATCATCGGAGCCACAAAAAAAAAACTTTAGTTAAGAAAGTTGAGGGGGAGAGCCCTTGGAAAAAAACAAGTTCAAATTAAGGTTGAGTCAAGTCACCCTAAGAAGAAACCAAGAAGAAGATATGTATTGGGTGAAGATAATGAAGATGAGGAGATGATAGACATAGATGCTATCAGTGAATTCAAGGTAGCTACATGTAAGCATCCAACAATTGTGGATGAAATTTTCCACAACATTAGAAGTTCCGCAGGTTTGTCAGGATTTAAATTCATAAAATTTGAACAGTTGAGTACAGAGGATAAGGAAAAGATAGAAGAGACAATGATAGAAATGTTAGGACCATACAAGATGACACTATTAGAGATTGGGAATCTTGTCCTTGATGAATTATTAAAAATATTAATGAGAGATGGAGTTTTCCATTAAGAGTGAAAGGGATATAAGAGAAGGCACATTAGCCCAACTGATGCCTGATTTGACACAGAAGCAAAGAAAAAAATTCATAGACCAATATGGGAACAAGTTTATTCCTAAATTGAGAGTATTTTCTATATTGAGGAAGGATGTTTAAGGAGTTGTTCAACAGAGAACATTAATATGGAAGACAATTTTTTTACTGATAGTTGACAAGAATGCAAACAAAGATGAAGGCACATATGGACAAATAGAGCTTGACAATAAAGAAGACATTGATGAGCCATATAATCTTGAGGAAGAAATAAAGAAGAAATTTGAGGATGCGTCAATTATGGATTCATCACTTGATAAACCCATCACAATCATAGTCGATGAAACACAAGGTTTAAATGTTGGGGAGTAGGGTAAGGAAACATTCATTGTTCTAGATTCACCTACCGAGTCAAACTTTGAAATTAATGTATAAGAAGATGAGAACATGGAAGATCAAGTAGATAAGTCTGCAATAGATATCTCAGGACGTCATAAAGGAGGAATAAAGGAGATTGAGCCTATAGAGATGGAGGATACATAGGAGCCTAAGGAGAAAGAGACTATTCAAGCATTAGTATAGTTACTGAATGTCACACCTCTTGCACTTATTGAAACTGAGATTCCTGGTACACCTGAACAACAAGTAATTATTACTTAGAATGAGTCAGTTTCAATCAGTGGTGACATCATTACATTGCAAGGAGACCAGAAACTGAGTATCAGCACACTGGAGACAAACAAGAAAAAGTCACACAAGAAGAAGGACAAGTCTCCCAGCACAGAAGTGACACTAGATGAAGTTATAGTGATTCCAAAATGGGACATTGATAACTTGTCTTATGAGAAAGTGCAAATTTTGCAGAATTTATTTAAAAGGAAGAGAAAACAAGAGAAATTGAAAACAGAACATCAACAAAAGCAGGTATTACATGACATAAAGGATATCTTTGTTGATGCATTTGGTTTATAAGATATAAATGAGAAAACACCTATTATAGATCAATTGGTTCATATTGTTCAAAAGGTGAATAATGATGATATTGAAGCTAATGAGAAGCTCATGCAATGGTCTGAGAGTAATTTTGGTACCAAATTTCTTCAAAAAGTTGCAACAGACCTAGTTGTGAAACGGATTGCACTTTCTGATATTGTAAGCAATTTAGAGGAAGTTGTACAAAATGTTCAATCTTTGTACAAACAACTTTGTGATGTAGAATTATTTACAAAGGAGAATCAACAACTTATTGAGAAGCTTTAGTTAGATTTGAAGTCAACATGACATTCATTGAGCATGGATACAAGCTCCAACTCCATTCATTTTACTAGGTTGACGCATGCCCAATGGAGACTAGCCGAGCTAATGGATAATGATAGTAGACTAAGGGAAAAATTGATCTCTATTCAAACCATGTTGATACCTCATTTGGAGGTCATGCAGAGAGAATTGATAGTTGCAAAGGAATTAGTACAGAGAGATCATCCTCTCAATATTGAAGAAAGTTTGGTTGATCTAGCTGCTCAGCTAGAAGTAAAACTACAGGTTTTGGAGTCAGTGAGATCTAGTTGGGACAATGCATTGGAAATGATTCTACAACTCCACAAAACATTTTTGGATAAGTACTCTTTGAGCCCAACACCCCCAACAGCCAAGAGTGAAAAAAACAAGGGGGAAGTATATGAAGACAAAGGGAAATGGCTTACGAGCATGAGGTATGACATACAGTTTTGTTACATTTTTTAAGTCTTAAGTGTGTCAGAAGTTATATACAGATGATGTATATGTAGTGAAGTCTTTATGAAGACCAAATATTATCTTAGGGGGAGTACTATAATACTTGAGTACTATTTTTTTAAGGTACTAAAAAGTCACGACAAAGTGTTTTTGACACTAATGTCAAAGGGGGAGAATTTTGATCTCCAAGTTATGTTGTCTATCAGTGTCATACACTAGTTAGTCATTATCAAGGTAGGTTGTGTTGGCAAGTGATCAATTTGGGTAATGTGATTCACTTTTTGGTTGTCATTTATGGCAACACATCTAGGTTGAAGATTGATTGTTTTGAAGTTAAGTTTTGGTATGTCCAAAATTGACTAAGTATAGAAACAGAGGTACAGTATTGTTTTGGATATCAAAGATAGAGATCGATGAATTAAGGCATGCAAGCTTAGTGGAAGACATTATGTAGTATGTATGACATACACCTAAGATCGATTTGGATTTGGTTAAGTTTATGATAAGTTATAAGGATTTGAAGACAGACAGACATCATAGAACAGCGACACGAAGCAGTTGGACAGTAGCGAAGAATAAGGGAGTATGACTTGGACTCCAGGGAATCGAAATTGTATTTTTGTTATTGATATTATATACTTTGATTATGCAAGAGAGGTGACTATGCATTTGATATTTACTATATTAAATGTATTGTGTATTGAAGGCCGACTAAGTACTGTTTGTAATATTCATTCTGAGAGTCAACTTTGTAAAGTTAAAAGATATATATGTAAGATATTTTTTGTAAAGATTGGGAATGTATGTGTGGTACATGTAGAAGAGTGAAGAGAAGAGAAGACATGTGAATGGCAGAGAAAAGAATGGTAGAGCTATAAAGTAACTATCAAAGCATATGTGATGCTTGTTTTTGTTCATGACTGAGAACCTTTTGTAACAAAATTACATTGTAAGGGTTGTAAGCTCATTGGCTCCTAACATGGTGTTGTGAACCTTTAACAGGGTTGTTATTCCTCTAATAGGGAAATGTACTATGTAATATTCAGCTCCTAACAGGGCTAGGTCTCCTTACAGGGACATTATACTTTAGTACATGCTTGTGTGTATCATCCCCACCAGGGTTTTCCCTTGGCCAGGGTTTCCTCGTAAAAAAATCATGGTGTTATGAGTTATATGTTATTTTTTTATGTTCTTTCCTTTAATACAATTGTATGGTTAATTTTCAAGTGGTTAAAGAATTTAATTAACTGTTATAATATTGATTCACCCCCCTCTCAGTATTATTCAATCCTAACAATTGGTATCAGAGCTTCTAGCCCTTGGAGAGAAATCCTAACAGCTTGAGGGAGATCAAAATGGATTTGAACAGTTTACAAGAGAACTTTGAAGCTGCACTTGAAGACCTTGATAATGCTAAAGAAGAAAATGGTGAATTGAAGTTTAACATTCGAAGAGCTGAGAAATTCATAAAAAAACTGAAAGAACAACTTGAACTTTCCAGAAGTCAGAGAGAAGATCTTGTGGTTCAAATAAAAGAAGACTTGGATGAGGACAATTCAGATCAAGTGAAGCTACTGAAAGAAGAGATTGAGACTCTGAGGCTTGAGAACAAGAATATGGTTAAGGAAATATAGATACAGGAGGATGCTAAGAAGAAAGCTGAAGAAACCTTGAACAATGCATTGAATCAAATGAAAGATGAAGTTGACAGCTACAAGAACAAATACTTAGAATTGGAGAAACACAATCAGATTGTGAAAGATGAACTTGCTGAAGCAAAGAAACATATTGAGAAAATTTACACCAGCAGTGATTTGATTGATGAACAACTAGACAAGCAGAAACCTATAGGTGACATGACTGATATTGGCTTCAATGAAGCTAAATGTTCAAAGAATTAGGAAGAGAAATTAGTTGAGAAGATTAATGTTGAGAAACCATCTATTGAAGAACCTACACAACATATCAGACCTTTTAGAGGTAGATTCTTTGGTTGCAACAAATTTGGACACATGAAGAAAGATTTCAGAGGTAATGCCCCTTTTAGAACCTTTTCTGGTTATTATTTTAACTGTAATGGATATGAGCACAAGAAGACAAAATGCAGAAAATCTGGAAGAGAACCTACAATGAAACCTACATGCTACAAATGTAACAACATTGGTAACATTTCATAGTACTGTAAGTTACAAGTTAATCAAGAAAGAAGACCTCCTATATGTTACAAATGCAATAATCCAGGACATATAGTGAAGTTTTGTAGGTATAATGGAGTAGATAACAGAAGAACACCACCTCCTATGAAACCTCGAAAGAATGAAAGTGATAATGGAAAGAGTATTGCAGATGTGAAGAGTGATTTTGAAAAAATTTTTAAGAAAGCAGAAGACAACAACAGTGGTAAGATATGGAAGATTAAAGAAACTAGTGAGACATCAGTTCAGGGAGAGTCAGTAGATGCTACTGGATCTTTTCCTGAAGGTAGCAAGACAGAATCAACATAATCGGCCAATAATGGCCTTAGGGGAGCATTAAATGCAACACATCAGAATTTAGCCTGCCCTGCAAATAATGTAGTGAGCTCATGCAAGCTTGGGAATATGTTGAGACAACATTGCAGATTATATATCTAAAAGTACATCATCATCTATCTTGTATATTTTGATCACGAGATTTAGCAGCTAACCAAACAGTTTGGAGTGAAAAATAAAATTTATAACATAACTTGTATAAAACACGGTGTTATGATCTATCTTTCTATCATTTGACAAGGAGCGCACTGAGGAGATCAGAGAGAAAAAGTATTCAAACATTTCTACACCTGCCGTGCGTGATCGATCGAAGCATAAACTCATATTTCCACGTGTGAAAGGTATTCTACATTATCTAAGCTATGGATGCACCTGTGATTTTGGATGTTGTTGATCATCCTAGATACAAATTCAAGAAACATCCTTTTAAGTCATGTGAAGAGGATCTAGAAGGAGCATTTTCACAGACCCCTCATGGCGTATTGCACATAGAAGACATCAGGGCTTAATACATTGTAAGTATGACACATTGGGAGAGGATGATATACTCACTGAAATGGAAGATATGAATGAGAACGGAGTCATGAAGGAAGAATGGAAACATGTCAGTCAATTAAGTATAATGAAGATTATGGACTTGTGTGACTTCAATGAAAATGAATGGTTTAAAATACTTATGAGCAGGGTTCATGACCAATTTATATGGATTGGTAGCCAACCTGTGAAGATATGCAGTGACCTAATTCATGAGATTACTGGTTTAGACAACATTGGAATTATACCCGTTGCAGAGAAATGTGTCAAGAAGGAAGTCGAAACCATAACACACTCAAAGTGAGACAGAAGGGCAATGACAGTAAATGATATTTTCCAACAAGATGTAAGGTTGATTGCAATGATACTTGGTTACAAATTTTTCTATAGCAGCAGACCTAACTTAGTATCCACTGGATTTATTATGATGGCATGGAGAATGATAAAAGAAAACACACAATACAACCTATGCGAGGTATTGGCACAACAATTTCTTGAGAATGTAAAACTTGTGAAGAAGGACAGAACGAAGACTTTCAGGTTTGGATCATTATTGGTACACATGTTCATTCACATTGAACATAAGTTTCCTGGTCTACACCCTAGTGGCTGGAAAACTAGAGTTCCTACTGGTATACTAATCTCACAAAGTTACAGAAGACAGAACACTACTTGGGTAGATGGAGAACTATTTGCAATGATTAAAATTCTACAAAGAAAAATGAAGAGTAGATACAGACTTCATGAGGACATTGTTGAGAAGTACAAGGAAACAATTTTTTTTATGGTTGAAACAGACTGTGTATGTTTTGAGGCAGTGACCCCTAGAAAGAAATGGTGTTACCCTATGCGCTATGAAGTGAGTTTGGAAGTACTCACCATGCAAGTGGAACATATTCTTGTATCAGAAGTTGATACATCAGAAGAGAGATGGGGAACATATGAAGAAAAGTCACAAAAGGTAAGAGAAGAATAGAATAGAGGATAGAGGAAGAGAAAGATTGCTAATCTTATTCATGATTGTGGAGTAAAGGCTGGTCTATCTAAGGAAGAACTGAAAGATATGAAGAAGAAGATGGAAGATAGTTCCTTGGAGTAGCTAGTGGAAGCTCAAATACCCCTTCCACCCCTGAAGTAATTATGGTTGATAACACACCTCCACCACAGTAGCAGGAAGAACAAGCGGAGGAAGTTACTCCTAGAGTAACTAGATCCAGCATGTAGACAAAAGAGAAGAATGCAGTTGAAGAAGAGAAGAAAACTCAGAAGAATAAGGCATGGAAACCTGACATTAAAATGTTGAAGAAAAGAGCAATTGAACAAGGAAAATTAGTTTCAATTGATAAATATTATGACAAATATGAAGAAGCAGATAAAATGAAGATTGAAGACATTGTGATAGACCACATGCTTAGTTTCAAAAAGACACTTCTGGAAGTTGAAGGAAGCATACCCTCAGATTTATATAAAAATTGGAAAGCAGAAAACATTTGGCACAAGCTGAAGATGATCAGGTTAGAAAAAAAGAGATTGATGACATGCTACCTGTGTTATCTATACAAGAGAGAGATATGATAGTCAAAGAATTAAAACCCTTGTTGAAGACAAAGGCCAAATTACTAAAGATAATGGGGAGGAAATCTGATGAAGTAGCTAAGGAAACTCAGAAGGCACTTGAGAAAATACTATTGAGAACTAATTTTGTCAATCCCCCACCTCCTAAAATAGATTTACCTACACAATTGGGAATGGATGACAACACAAAGGATATAGAGACTAATGATGAAGAGAGTAAAGAAGACACTACTACAGATTTCTATGTTTTTGGTGTGGCAGTAACACTAGACCCCTCACAAGATGAGAAAGACCCTTTTGCAGGAACCATGGACAATTCTATTGCTGATGAACCTTAGAAGGAAGAGGATAATAAGGAATATGAGTAGAAAGAGGAAGAAGGACAGAAGACTGAGAAAAAAGAAGATGAGAAGGAAGAGGTAACTTTGTTGTCTAGCTTATTGTTGGCAAGTAGTAATGTAAATATAGATAATATGGATGAAGATGAACTGGTGAAACTGGCATTCACCGCACTGAACAAAGAAAAGGAGAAATCAGTACAGAAAGGAGATAAGAAAACAAAGGTGATTTTAAGAGCTATTGATATTGTGAATAAATTGCTTCCAGTACCCTTAGTATTCCAAAAAAAAGATGATATTGAGAACTTGAAAGTCACACTTGATGAGTTTGATGGCCACTTTGAAAATTTGCTGAAGACTGTAGAGGAGAAAGAAGAGAAAACATATGAAGAGAAGAAGCTGATAAAAGTATGCAAGTCCATCTCATGGGGCTTAGGAGTTGTGAAAACTTGTTTGGTAAATGCAAAGAACTGCATTTCACATGGGAAAAAGTTATTTGGGTACAGCATGAATCCTATCAGACACATTCAAGATGTTGAAAATATTATTGCCAAGGAAAGGGCAACTTTGAACAGGCTAATGGATGGTTGTGAAACATCTTCATAGTCCACTACAGAGTTGGACATAGAAGTGACAAAGATATTGGCTAAGATCAGTGTATTGGAGAATGAGAAGGAGAGAGTACTAAACAGATTTAATTTGCTGAGGAACTTCATCACTCTGAAGCTATCAATACTTGAGGCACATCTGACAGATTTAGAAAAGACTATAGATTCATTGGCTAAAGGCCTACCCACAGACTTGAAGAATGTTGAAACTACATCTTTTGCATTGAATGGATTGATTCATATAAGTTAGATTTTGTTTAAGACATGGAGCACTGAAGTGAAGATTTTGGAAGATTCCTTCCAAGACATTCTAAAGCTTGTGAGCAAGAAGTGATACTTATTTGTATGCACCTTTGTCATTTTTGTCAAAGGGAGAGAAGAGAAGAGAGAACAAAAAAATGAAGAGAGAACAAAAATGAATAAAGAAGAGAAGAGAGAAAAGAAAGAGAGACTGTTTTGTTTTGTAGGAACACTTAGTTTTTTTGTTTTTTGTTAATTGTTGCCATCAATGCCAAAGGGAGAGATTGTTGGCAAGTGATAAATTTGGGTAATGTGATTCACTTTTTGGTTTTCATTTATGGCAACACGTCTAGGTTTAAGATCGATTGTTTTGAAGTTAAGTTTTGGTATGTCCAAAATCGACTAAGTATAGAAACAAAGGTACAGTATTGTTTTGGATATCAAAGACAAAGATTGATGAATTAAGGCATGCAAGCTTAGTGGAAGGCAATATGTAGTATGTATGACATACACCTGAGATTAATTTGGATTTGGTTAAGTTTATGATAAGTTATAAGGATTTGAAGACAGACAGACAGCAGAGAACAGTGACATAGAGCAATTGGATAGCAGCGAAGAATAAGGGAGTATGACTTGGACTCCAGGGAATCGAAGTTATATTTTTGTTATTGATAGTCTATACTTTGATTATGCAAGAGCGTTGACTATGCATTTGATATTTACTATATTAAATGTATTGTGTATTTAAGGCCGACTAAGTATTGTTTGTAATATTCATTCTGAGAGCCGACTTTGTAAAGTTAAAAGATATATATGTAAGAATTTTTTTTGTAAAGATTGGGAATGTATGTGTGGTACATGTAGAAGAGTGAAGAGAAGAGCAGACATGCAAATGGAAAAGCAGATAATGGAAGAGATATAAAGGAACTATCAAAGCATATGTGATGCTTGTTTTTGTTCATGACTGAGAACCTTTTGTAACATAATTACATTGTAAGAGTTGTAAGCTCATTGGCCCTTAACAGGGTGTTGTGAGCCTTTAACAGGGTTGTTATTCCTCTAACAGGGAAATGTACTATGTAATATTCAGCTCCTAACAGGGCTAGGTCTCCTTACAGGGACATTATACTTTAGTACATGCTTATGGGTATTATCCGCACCGGGGTTTTCCCTTGGCCAAGGTTTCCTCGTAAACAAATCATGGTGTTATGAGTTATATGAACTATTTGTTTATGCTCTTTCCTTTACTACAATTGTATGGTTAATGTTCAAGTGGTTAAAGAATTTAATTAACTGTTATAATATTGATTCACCCCCCTTCTCAGTATTATTCAATCCTAACAGGTTGGTCGGTCGTCACTACAACCGAGCCATCCCACTAAGGTCAAGTAATGTATGGACTGAGAAGTAGTTACTGTTGAGAAAGTCAATGGTCGCCGATAACTCAATAGTTGCTGAGAAGATTAAATGATGAGTTGCATAGAACAGTTTGTGTCGAGTGACAACATATGGATATGCTGAGCGAGACAGTTTTGATTGAGCACCAGAGTTTTCATATGTCGAGTAAGAAATTTTTGATATATATGTTGGAATGGCACAAACACTTAGGTTAACCATTTTGGCCGACTTCTATGTATGATTTTATGATCGTAAAAGACATTTAATGGAGTTAATTATGCGCTATGGCTGAGATCATTAATCCCTATGCATGCAATGCAACCAATCAGAAAATAGGAATGCTTAAGCGACAAAAGTGATGAATCTAGATCATTGATCTTGATCTGGAAGCTTCATCAATTATCTATATAAGGAAAGATACAAAACCCTAATCGTGTATGTGGTGATGCGAAGAGAAGAGATCGGGTGTGTATGCATAAGAAGCAAAGTTTTGTATGTCAGAAGCATAGATCAAGCAAAGTGACGAGAAGAGCATTGAAGGACATAAAAGAGTTATATCAGATTTGTAGATCAGTTAAGAGTTGGAAAGAGGAGATCCATCATCAGCATTTGGAGTGCAAACTGAAGGATCATGTACTGATACATTCTAGCAAGTGAATCAAGGTAAATCTATTAACAAAGTAGTCCTAACATACTTTTTTAAATCTCCTAACAGAGTGCTTACTTAGTTGTAAGTTTAAATCCTTTAATCAAGGTAGATTGTATAAATTTGTAAGCTCTTAATAGGGAAGAACCCTCATAGGGTAGATCATCATAAGTGATCAAAACTTTGTAGCCCTAACAAGCACACTTTGTTACTATAGTAGTGAATATTTGTGGGTGTCATCCCCACCCTAGTTTTACCTTTCAAGGGATTTGGGTTACCAAATCTTTGTGTTTTGTGTTTATCACGGATGTGATTAGTAGTTACATATATTACTATTGTAGTTAATGTTTATGTATACATGTTGAATCAGTTTGTTTTAGAAGTGTAAAAGTTTTATAGATCCTGATTCACCCCTCCCCCTCTCAGTATATAGCTTTCCCATTTTTGACTACCAACACTAACAACTTGGAAAGGTGGTCTTCATCCTTTTGCAAATTATTCCCTATGGTTTCCATGGTTCCTTCTTCTTGCCTAACAAATTTCTGATACTACGTAAGCCAGATATGAGATTCGCTAGCTATGTATGTTTCCTTTTCATGAAACAAAATGGAAATATCATTTTGTTTGGATCCAGAACTTTTTTTCTACTACATTTTCTAATGGCGCCTCAAGAAAAATCTTCTTCGGTGGTGAGAGAAGATTGTTTTGATTCCCTACCAAAAAACTATGATGTAGTCTTCCTGAAATGTCCTTGCAAGGAGAAGAGAATACACCTTAAGCTATTTTATTTTTGAGGGAAAGAAACTCATTAGCCAACTTTTACACCATATGATGTGTTGTGTCAGACAAAGAAGATGAATCCAAAGAAAATATTTGTTTGGACCCATTTGATTATATTCTTATTTGTCCAGCAAGAATGAGATCATCTTCAATATCAACTGCCAAAGTTTGTGTAGCTGCAAGAGTAGTTGGATTTTCTCTTCTCAAGAAAAAACTTACATTGGGCACTTGAGTATTGACAAAGAAATACTTCAAATTCTCGATTGTAGGTTGAGCAACATCTGGAATTCTATGTGTCAACTTGTTGAAGTAAGCAATGAATTCATGCATAGGAATGTGAGATTCTTTCTTCAAGTAGGTAAGCTAGGCCAACAAGACATGTGCATCTTAAACATACTTGAACCTTGCCTCAAACTTCAAAGTTTTGATGAATAACCTCGTTGAGATGTCTTCATGTTCCACACTAAGGACTCAACATGCAATGTAGAAGGCCTTGATGTGTTTTTTTGGATGTTGGTGTTCATCACCGAAGAACTTGGGAAAGTTCTTTCGTGAACCTCGAGGTAGAGTGTGTATGGGTGGTGTCAAATTTAACCAGCCAAATGCATTTCCCCAAGGACCTTAGGTAGCCATTTTGCATGTCCTTGGTACAAAATATAAGAAAATAATTTACAAAAACAGGACACTGGTATACTTCAAACAAAAGTGTGAGGCTCTCAAATGTGTATCGTGTCCCTAGCAGAGTCACCAAAAGTTGTTGGTTGCAAAATATCCACCCAACAGTTTTATAACACTAATTATTATGATCATTTTTCCTTGGTGGCTTCTAGATGTTTCAATAATGCTACTAGATTCTAGTTGGTATGAGATGGCATTCTGGGTGACTGTGGATAATAGATATACTTAAGAGTCGACACCTAGAGGTAGACGTGATCTCAACATGGACTTGATGAGGAAATTGTTCGTGATAAATTGATGTATATCAAGAAGAATAATCTTGTTGTTCAAGATATGCATTGATCACTTTTTTCTTATATGCATTTTATTGTTTGATTTTTCTTTTCATGAGGACTAATCTAGAGCTACATATGCTAGTTTAGGAGGGTTAGGCTTAGGAGAAATTGACATTGTTTATTTTTCCTTTGTCTTCTTATGCATATCAGTGTGTTATGAAGGTAGTTTTGAGAAACATAGAGGATAGTTTTAGAGATATTCTTTTGTTGAGGGGATGGATGTTAGATGATTTGATATTTTTTTCAATTTTTTAATTTAATATTCTTTCAATTTAAGAGGCTTCCAAACTAGTGTGTTGATATTTTTTTTTCCAATTTGAGAGTGTAATGTCCCTTGTCAGTCCTATGAGATTTGGAACTTAAATCTTATATTTGAATTGCAAGAGGCTTCTTTATAATTTATACTTAATTCATTAGAACTAGTCTTACTTGATTCATTTATTGTCAATGATTCTACTATTTCCAGCACTTATCAAATGGTCAAGAGTCTCACCTTCCTGGAAGATTACACACACAAAATGGTTTGTATTGTCCATGGATTCACAATAAAGTATGTCGGTAGATATACTTATCACTTAATAATAATTTTACAATTTCCATCGGGCCCTTCCATATTCCAATTTAGTAACTACTAAGCAATAGATATGTGAATAATGGATATGTCATGTACTTTGTCCTCTGTGTGCGGGAGATGTTTCGTTCAGCTTTCTTAATTTATTTACAAACTGCTATGTATTCTCTTCAAAACCCTTCATATTCCTTAGAGAAAAGGTCACACCGTGATGAGACCTGACTGTAAATATTTGAAATCTACAGTTTACTCAAAATTTTATTATTTTGATGGGATGTAAACTTTTATCTTATTTTTTAATATAAAAAAATATACCATCTTGGAGTGGAGTCTCTTATAGTGTGTTGTAAATTTTTCAAAATTTTAAATGTATTAATATATTTTTAATTTTCTAATCAATCTTATGTTTGATTATAATAGCATATTTGAAATAGTTTTTAAAAAACTATAATAAAATTAATCATTTAAGAAAAAATAAAAAATTCTAAACACTGTGAAAAGGTTTTTATATTTTCACAAAAATGCTTCCAAAAATTCAACTTCAATTTCAAATTTCTCTTCAGAAAAATAGATTTTATTGAAAAAATCTGAGGTGAATTTATTTTTCTCAGGAATATTATGCTGGCCAAAAGTGCAACATTGTTTCAAAATTTTGCACAAAGGCTTTTCTATTTGAGGTTTTAGGAGGGAGAGCTTACTTGTCACAACTACAAAGTTATTAGAGTGTTGGTAGAAGGGCATGTTATATGGGTTTGATTAGTAGGATTTCTCTCTTGATAGTCCTTTTCTTCTTCTAAGAGATTCACATGACATTGATATGTAGAGTTTGGGAGAGCTATGGGGACTACTAGTGAGGGATTTTTTTTGTAGAGGTTCGTAGATCATTGTATCTATGTTAGTAATAGATGATATTGATGACATTTGTGTCACCCTTCATTTTGGCTATACGAATTAGATGGATAGTCTGGTTGTTCTCGGTCATTTCGGTGCTCATTTCTCGATGGAAGGAGTGTCTTGCTTCACCGAACATACTTGGTGTCAATTGACAGCGTTGATTCACCGAACGGTCTCGGTGACTTTGTTGGTGCTTGGTACTGACTTGGGGGGGGTCTCGGGTGATGAGTTCACCGACTGGCTTTTATGGATTGGGCGGACATTGGAGATTGCATCCGTGATTTGAGGGGGGTCGTTGGGGTCGTGTAGAGTTCCAAGGCGTGCATATTTGATGCATTGGATCTTGTGTGGACCTAAATCTGATTTGGTGCTTTCTTCTATGTATTTATTGTTTGTTTTCAGCCGACTAGGTCATTTAGTATGATTCATCATGGATTGTATTGAGCTGACTACCATTTAATATTTGTTTGTGAAGCCAACTTGTGGTTGTGTTGTATATAAGGAGTTTGTAGGTAGCATTTTAGGGGCAGAGCAGCAAAGAGAAAGTTGATAGAAGATAGTAGTAAGTGGGTAAGAAAGAAACTTGTAAGATTGCTTGGTGGCTTGCGAGCACAAGTTTAGATATGGTTTCTTCCACTTACTTGTAGGGTAGGCTCGTGAAGTTGGATCCTATGAGATCTTTTTGAATTTGTTAATGTATTGGCCATAATTGGGAAGGCCTTACAACCCGACATGTTGCATGTAATTGATTTTCAAAGATAATATAAGTTGATATAAATTGTTATATATGTTATTGTTGTGTTTTCGTTGTTGTTCTTGTTGTTGGCTGCAAATTTGGATAATCCTTTATTGGACCCTCCGAGCTTGACTGCATCAAGTGGTATCAGAGCAAGGTTGATCTGGTTGGTTCGAGTGAAGGTTGCAGTTCTATGTTCCTAGACTTGTGAAACATGTCTGACTGTTTGTCCGAGGTAGAATGTTGTGATTTGACTTGCAGACAGTTTGGAGGTTGTCACAAGGTGGTCGGTTGGGATTTGTTGCAGAGGGTTTTTGAAGATCTTGGAAGATGCCTTTGAGAAGATTGGATCCTAGGGCGATTGTAGATCTCTCGAATGAGGTGGAATCAAAAGTGACAGAAAGGTTTAGATCTGAGATAGCGAAAATAAAGAATGATGTGGTAGCTGAAATCATGAGGGCTATTACTGGTTTGCAGAGGAACCCTGGAACAGAGGATGGCTATGAGGAAGTCGCTGAAGATTTTGAAGATGCTACCGAAGGTGCTGGACATAGTAGAGATGACATAGTTGATTGGTTGGAAAGATCTATGGCTCGGTTGATTACAAGTCATAGGATGAAAGTTTCTAATTTTTCAGGTACATTGAACCCCGAATACCTGATTGATTGGATCAATGAATTAGAAGACTACTTTGAGTTGGAAGATATTGGAGATCCTCTTAGAGTGAGGTTAGCACAAACTAAGTTGAAAGGACATGGTGCCTTATGGTGGAAAGAGTTACAAAGAGATAGGGAGGAAGAAGGTGAGATGAAAATCACTCGGTGGAGATTAATGGTGACAAGGTTGAAGGCTAAGTTCGTACCCACTAACTATGAACTTGAGTTGTTTAAGAAGTTAAAGAATCTGAAGCAGAAAGATCTCAATGTGAAAGACTATACCGAGGAGTTCTACAAGTTGACTATTAGATATGGACATATGGAGCTTTCTAAGGAAAAGGTTGCCAAATATGTTAATGGTCTCAGATTCAATATCCAGGATGAGATTGGCATATTGAATATTGGTTCGGTTGAGGATGCTTACCAGTATGCATTGAAGGCAGAAGAAAAGTTGAAAAGGAGACATCAAGGTAACTTCTGAGGGAAAGAGAAGCAAGAGCAGTCGGTAAAGGATAAATCGAGGGTTGAGGAGGAACTGAAACCTGTTGAACTGAGGAGAAGGGTAGGTAGAGGTGTATTCAGAGGTACCTGTTATAACTATGCTGAAGAAGGACATCAGTCATTTGAATGTCCCCATGCAGATAAGAAGGTCAGTAGTCACCCAAATGTTGTGGTGAATGAAGTTGCAGAGAATGAACCCGAGGTGGAAGGTGTGAATCTTTTTCTTAGGAGAACATTGCTATGGTCCACAAAACAAGTTGATTCTTGTCTGAGGAAGAACTTGTTCAGAACTGTGTGTAAGTCTGGTGGTAAATGTTGTAAGGTGATTGTTGATGGAGGAAGTATTGATAACTTGGTTTATGAGGAGATGGTTTGGAAGCTTAGTTTAAGGAGGTTGAAACATCCTTGTCCTTATATGATAAGTTGGTTACAAGAAGATCCTGTAGTAGAGGTGAAGGAGCAGTGCATGGTAAGTTTTCACATTGGTTCTTATAAGGATGAAGTATTATGTGACATTGTGGAGATGAGTTCTTGTCATGTTTTACTTAAGAGACATTGGCAGTATGATAGAGAGGTTATTCATGACTGTAAGAGGAACATCTTTACTATCCTGAAAGATGGACCAAAGTTTATTTTGATTCCTTTGAAGGATGAAGACAAAGGAAGGAGGAACTTGAGCATTGGTAGAAAATCTGAGATGACTGCATGGGTTGGTGTAGACATTAAGGTTCAGAGATCTGAAGACACTTCAGAGAGTGCTAGTGGTAAGAGAAAGCGGAAGAAGAACTGAGGCATGGGTGTATCGGTTAAGGACTCGAAGGACATGTATATCCAGAATCGGTTTGGGATCTATGTGATGAATCCCAGAAGATGTTCATGGAGCTGCTAGAACATCTTTTCTCACCTGGGGTGTCTGATGCAGGAGCACCCTAGGGAAGTTGGCAATCCTGTGTCAACCAAAAATATGTTTGAGTTCTGTTTGGCACTCAGTAGGTGAGTTGGCAAAGCTCAGTGGAGACTGGTTGTTCTCAGTCGTTTCGGTGTTCGGTTCTCGGTGGAAGGAGTGTCTTGCTTCACCGAACAGAATCGGTGTTAGTTGGCAGTGTTGATTCACTGAACGGGCTCGGTGGCTTTGTTTGTGCTCAGTACCGACTTGGGGGGGTCTCGGGTGATGAGTTCACCAACAAGCTTTTATGGATTGGGCAAGCATTGGAGATTGCATCCGTGATTTCAGGGGGGTTTTTGGGATCGTGCAGAGTTTTGAGGTGTGTGGATTTGATGCATTGGATCTTGTGTGGACCTAAATATGATTTGGTGCTTTCTTCTATGTATTTATTGTTTGTTTGCAGCCGATTGGGTCATTTAGTATGATTCATCGTGGATTGTAATGGGTTGACTGTCATTTAATATTTGTTTGTGAAGTCGACTTGTGGTTGTGTTGTATATAAGGAGTTTGTAGGTAGCATTTTAGGGGCAGAGCAGCGGAGAGCAAGTTGATAGAAGAAAGTAGTAAGTGGGTTAGAAAGAAACTTGTAAGATTGTTTGGTGGCTTGCGAGCACAAGTTTAGGTCTGGTTTCTTCCACTTAGTTGTAGGGTAGGCTCTTGAAGTTGGATCCTATGAGATCTTGTTGAATTTGTTAATGTATTGGCCATAACTGGGAAGGCCTTACAGCTCGACATGTTGCATGTAATTGATTTTCAAAGATAATATAAGTTGATATAAGTTGGTATATCTGTTATTGTTGTGTTTATGTTGTTGTTCTTGTTGTTGGCTGCAAGTTTGGATAATCCTTTATTGGATCCTTCGAGCTTCACTGCATCAATAATGAAATGATTTCAACTTTACCATAGTATACCTTACATCTCACCCTCAAAACAATGATGTAGCTAAGAAAATAAAGATTCAACAACTCAAAATAAATAATGGAGAAGAGTGTCAATAATTAAATGAATTCAACTTTACCATAGTATACCTTACATCCCACCGTCAACACAATGGTGTAGCTAAGAAAATAAAACTACTTAATATTGGAAATTGCAGGGAACATTATTAAGACTTGCCTCCTTAGTTTTAGGTAGATGTAATTTAGCATGCAGATTACATTTAAAATCACACTCCCTACTTAGGAGCCACAATTTTTACTCTTGGAGAAAATTGGTTTGATGTCAGGTTAAATACTTCAAATTTCTATATTTTTGAATATAATTCTTGGGTGCATATCCAAGAAGAATACATAGTATCCACTTGCTCCTCCAATAGTTTTTGTTGAGTCAAATAGAGCTCCAAATGTTCCTCGTGAAGAATAAGGCAATTTAGATCATCATTTGGATGGAGAGCTCTCTCCTTATTCGCACTATGTTTTCATGTTTGCTAGTGCAAGAAGTTGGTCTATAGTTCATTGGTTCAAGGAGTTCTCATGCAATGAAGGTCTTCTAAGTCTACCCTTGTGTAAGAAAATATATATTAATAATAATATTTTGTTGTGAGGTTTGTATATTGTAAGGATAGATGTGTTTGAAAGGGAAGATAATTAACATTATCAGATTTCCACAACCCATTTCTAATGCAATATTTGTTTCTGGATTCGATTGTGTATGTTTTTTTAGCATTAACATTTTGGATCACACTCCGTGATCCATCATCAGGATGAGAGAGTGTAGGATTTGAATAGTAAAATATGTAGACTCATATTGCTAGGGAAGATAATACCATTTGTATGTGTCTAGGTTAGAAAAATAAAGGTATAATAAAATAATGTTTCTTCTTGGAAGGATTTTCCTTACAAATCAAGGAATTAAATAGAATAAATATTTATATTTTACAAATTTGTGATACACTTTAAATGAACAAAAGAACTTTTCTATTATAAATACAAAAAAATACTGTTTATCACATCAATAAAATCAAAAATATATTTCTTACATATATTTGAACCACTCCATATATGTTTATAACAACGCCATAAATGTTATTTTTGTTAAATCCTACAATCCTATAATTTCCATAAGATCATATTTCTTTGAGGCAATCTGTAAACTAATTCAAATACCATGTATATGTGTTTAGATATTGCATTTATGTATTGATAGGGTAATTATAATTACAAATTTTAATGGTTACCAAGAGACACATATCCTAACCCCTGAGACGCATATAAGGGTACCAAAGATGTTCCCAAAAATATCTGATGCACAAGGTGCTTTTGGTTGTCGTCTCCAAAGTCTCCCAACCAGAAATTAACATCTCCTACCATAAATAGGGAGAAATATGGTAAAAGGTAAAAAGGAAGACAAGTAAATAAAATAAGCCTTCCCAACTAGAAATTGACATCTCCTGCTAGAAAACTTAGGGAAAATGTGGTAGAAGGTAATTAAAAAAAAGACAAATAAAATAAAATAAGGTCACTCGTGATATTTTTTGAAAAATTATTAATTTATATTTAAAAAAATTGGTATCGCTAAGTACCTTGTCTCCTATTTTTTAAAATTAATCGCACCAATACTGGTACTAGTCTTCAATGTTTCCAAGTACCCCCGTCTCTTGGTAAACCTTGCAAATTTTGATGAAATCCCTTTATTCACACCTTACGAGATTAGTATGAAAGCTTCTGAATTTAACTATGTGCAAGCTTTTTGAGTATTTGGTGTCTCCAAGTACCCCTTCTCCTGGTAACCTTGCAAATGTTTATGAAAACCCTGTATTCTCACACTTTACTAGATTAGAATAAAAGCTTCAGGATTTAACTATGTGCAAGTCTTTGGAAAAAACTTACAGTTAAATCCATAAGCTTTTGTACTAATTCAATAGACTGAAAAACTTATACCAACCTTACTAGATGTCCATACCCCTGTACTAATAATACAAATAAACTATCTGAAAATAGCAAGATTAAAAATAGAGTAGAGATTTTTTTTATTGGTTGTGACCATCTTATAGAGAGGTACGACCTTGACATAAAGCAGTCATAACTACCTTGGAAGGTTGCGGACCTATAGTAGGAATAACCCACCATAATTCTTGGCCCTTCCATCTTGAAGCTCACCCATTTAAACTTTTAAAAAAAAGTTTCTTTGCCCAAATAAAACAATTGTCAATTGTATTTTAGTTACTTTGCTAGATGCCCAGCTCTTTTTCCATCTGAATGCCCATACTTCCATTTCAACCTGTAAATGTGAAAATAGACAAATAAAATCTTTTTTTTTATATTTTTTTATTTGCCACACTTCATTCGATATGCACTAGTATCTTATAACCGCCACTTTCATTTAGGGAAGCTCTCAACAAAACAAACTATACAAACAAGGCTTCTGGCGTAGCCGTAGTCCTTTTCTAAGAGAGAGAAAGCATGCCTTAGCAAATATAAGTTAGTTAGAATTAAAGTGAACTAGCTATCACTGCTAACAAAAGTTTATCTGTCACCAATCCACTATGCTGGAGAAGGCTTATTAATAAAGCTTTACGTCAGCTTAGATGGGTTCCTTGCACACTAAGATAACATGCTACTTTTAATGATCAGAAGATGTCCACAAGAGTTGTCTACTTTCTTGTGTAACTTGTTTCCCTGTGAATTAATTAGAGGATCCATGTATGTCTGTTCTTGAAAAGATGTATCAATGTCATCCAAAGGAAGTTCAAATAAGAAAAAAAAGGTATAGGCTAGGTGTGGAGCTTAAAAAAAGTTAGCAGGGATTAAGTAGATTCCAATGAGGTGGAATGGGGAAGTAGGAGTACACATTGTTTTCGCAGACCTGGCAAAATTATCAAGAACAAACGAGAGTAGAAGCAAAGCTGATACAACTACATTTTAGAAGAATGATATATCAAGTATCAACTCATTCCGAATTGAAAATACAAACTTCAAAAAGTTAATTCTGTATATTACTTACATCTCTTGTATCAAGGTGAACATATGCTTTCAAGAATTTTTGTGATAGAACTGTTGCAATTCTAAAATAATATTGTTATCTTGAGTCTTTTACTGCCATGAGTCCACCTACCTGCCAGGAGCAGCCAAACTAAATGCAGCGCAAAAGATTTGTGTAGACATTGGGATATCCCCAATTGGCTCCTGACGTGCTGCAGTTGTTTTGCAGTAGAAATTAATTTGGTACGTGAGTTCAAATTATGAAAGTGAGGAAATTTTTGGATGGCCCAGACAAATAAAATGTCATGGACACAATCAAAATTTACTCTTTTGTGTACGGCAGCAAATAATGTTTTGTGTGCTCTGAGTGATTCAGAGAATTTTGTGAGTTTGTGACAGTAGCAGTTGTGTGTGTTTAAGAGAATGTGCAGTGAGCATGATTGTTCCTAATATTAAGTAAAGCTCCAAGTGAGCAGTTTGTAAGAGAGCTCAGTGAAGCTCCAGTCATTTGGGTGCACCTCTAGATCGCTGCAAGTATTGAAATCATAGTTTGTAATCAGTTTAGTTTTCTTAGTTTGTAGTTTTATTTGTAAAAGTTCATTTCCAGATTTAAATAGAAAAGAATATGGCACGTCTCCAATTCCTTATTTAAGTTTGTGGGTGCTTGAGGTTCCTAACCTAGCTCTGAAACCACTTGTTAGAGCTGCTGTTCATTTGGACCAGCTAGGACTCAAAACTAGGACCTTCCATTTGCTGCTGGAGTGCTCTACCAACTAACATACTGGTCCCTCTTGGCCAGTGCATCTTCGGTCTGGGTGTGACTTATTTCCAACAAGAACTACCTTTCAGTTTAAAGCAGGACATCCAAAACGTTCAATGATATGAATATTTTTCCTAATAAAAGATCTGCCCAAAGAACAATCATTTTAGAAAAGCAATTTTGCACATTTTGTTTAGTGGAATGGAAAATCTCAACAGTTCAAACATAAAGAAAATATCAAATGAAATAGAATCTCGCACTATGACAGTTAATATTAGATAAATGCAACATATAAATTGAAAGCCATCCTGTTTAGTATTAGAGTTGCATTTTAAATTGTTAAGCATAAATAGAGAAAGCAATTTTTCTAAAAAGGTAGATTTAATTAGTTGGGCTTCTTCTACTGAATCTTTGTTCTTTCAACATAGATTTGTTAACACATGGGTTTCTAAATGTTACAATAAGAATGACATAAAGAAGATGCTATGTACATCAGTATTAATATTTTCTTCTGTAATTAGTGTAGACTTTTAATAAATAGAATTTTATCATCCTCTTGATTGGTTCTTTAGATAAAATTTACCTGTTCGGTCACGAAATGCTGCATCTAAATCCAGTAAGCAAATGACACAAAAAAAAGTTAGCCATTTCTATTGGCACCCTCTAAGCATCACTAGAGAAAAATAAAAATTATGTACATATGCGTCACAAAACATAAAACACATTTGAATAGATTTGATAAAATGACAGTGTAACAATCCTATAAAAGAACCATCATCCACCAATTTTGTGTGAACAGACCAAGAATTTCATTATTTTGTTGAGCTGGTAATATATTTCTTGAAGAATCCAATACAAAGAGCAATAGACATTACAGCAAACCTGCTTCTGCCTCTGCCATAAACCATAACTGTGCACCGCAACTACAAACATTGCAACTTCAAGGTATTAGAATTGTTTCTGTAATCTAAAACGTTTAAGTACAATTTACAAAAATCTTGGGTTCAAAAGGTTATGTATTTGTTCACCTCTATACAAAAATTATCTTTGGTTAAACATCGAAATAAATTTTTGAAAAAAGTATGTAAATCACGGACCATAACCATTCAAATATGCAATTCTGTAACACTATGCTTCAATAAGGGAGACCTTTCACATAGAAATGTAGGACAACGTTGTCATGATTCCCATAGAAGAGCAAACGAGTTCTCCACCATCAACATGGTTCATCAAATACTCCTAAATGCAAACAAATTCAGTAGGAACCCATATCATCCACTACAAAGACTGGTTTGTGCAGAAGATAATAAGAGATTTTTAAAGAAAACTGTAAAACAAGTCCACTGGGAAATTTTATATATATATATATATAAACTAGCAAGAGTAATAGGGGAACTTCAAAAAATATTGAAGATTTCAAATATTTGTATGATAGCATTGATAAGGGAATCAGCGCATAGACCATAGAATCTTAAAACATAATATTAGAGTTCAACCAATATATTCACTCATAGAAAGCGACAAACAAATTAAGTTTTGGCAAGATTTAATTGTATTCATTGAGAATGTGTATATATATCTTATATATTATATAGAAACTATACATCAAAATGCCCAACGGCTGCAAGTTTCAACACTACAAAATGACAAAAGTATAGAAATATGCAAATATCTCTAATCGGCATCCCCTACCACTGCATCAAAATCAGAGTCTGACTCACTGCCATTGTGAGAGGTTGTCTCATCCTGATCCAATGGAACCCCAAGAAATACATCATGTGCTTCCTCATCGTCAATATTTGTGGTACTTTCCAAATCAACGTCCCAACATGCAACAGGAGTTTGTTGATCCTGAAGCTGCAACACACTATGAACAGCCACTAGCTTCTCTGATTGTCTAGAAGTAAGCCTATTCCTCTTTATTGATTGCATGAAGCTATATGTAGGCCTATACCTCTTTGCAACAGAGGAACTAGCAAACAGTGAAAGGAGACGAGTGGCAAGCATCATCAACTCTGGTGCATCGCTACCATGCCATATCCACCATCCCCTAGGGTTGGCTTGAGCTAATCTACCTCTATCTATCCACGCCTCTTCTTCACTGAATGTTGGGCCACAAAGACTCGCAAAGGCTAGCCATTGTTCTCTAAGTTTGTTAGACTCCTCCTCAGTATACATTTTCCCAAGGGCTTTCATTAAGCCTTCTTTCACCTTTTCATCATTAAATGGAGCCATTCTCACAAATCTTCCTGCATACCATTTGGGATTTAGAGCATAAGCTGTCATATGAAGTGGAGTGATCATAATGTCCAACCGCCGTGTCACAATTGGCCTAATGTGCTCTTCATAAAACCTCAAATTAGGATCCCTGCTATGAATTGCTTGCTTTATTTGTCCAAGCATGTTATCAAATGTCTCATAAATCTCTCCAAGGCAAGAAGAATCGGTATCGGCATATCTTATGGCTTGCACAATAGGTGAGATAATGGAGCAAATATATCTACAAAGGATGAAATTAATTTAGTAGATTTACAAGTTAGAAACTTAGAAATAACAAAAAATTATAATTTAAAAATTAAAAAAGAATCAGCAATTTATTAATTTAATAACAATAATTAAAATGAAATCTATACACTTAATACTATATCAGCAATTTAATTAGAAATTTAATGATAAAATCAAAAAAGTTAATAAAATCGGCAATTTATTAAAATATAATAAACAATAAATCTCTTACCTCATTGTGGACCACCAATCATTATTGAGGATTTTTTTTTTGACACTTTTTCCTTCAGTTGTGTTTGCCTCTACCCATCTAGCCCACTCTGAATTGATCACCATTAATTGTAGACGCTCTTGCACCTCAATCATCCTCTCCAACAAAATAAAGTAGCTAGCATATATTGTATCGTCAAGCTTGGTGGACTCCTTCCTCAAAAAAGACCTAAACAAAGCAAGTGATTTGTGATGATTGCAAATGAACATCTGGATGCCTCTAGCTTCTGACACCACTTCCTTCACCCAATCTATTTTCCCAATGTCTTTCAATGCATTGTTCAATGCATGAACACAACATGGAGTCCAAAAAATGTGCTTGTAAGCACCCTCAACCATCAAGCCAACTGACTTGCATACACGGCCTGAATTAGTCACTACTTGTACAACATTAGAGGGTCCAACCTCTTCTATGGCATCCTTCAAAATTTGAAATTGGAAGCTTGCATCCTTCCTCTTCCCCGAACAATCAATAGCTCTAAGAAAATAAGAGCCTGCTGAACACGAGACAATAACATTGATGAGTGGTCGATGTCTAACATCAGTCCACACATCCATAATGATAGAGCAACCGTCACTTATCCAAACATGTCTCAACTCCTCCATCATTATACTCACCTTGGAATACTCCTTATCAAGTAGGGAGGTGCATAGCTTTTGATCCTCAGGGGGAATAAATGAAGAACCAACAGCAAGTGCATCGTTGAACATTTGCTTAAAATATGGAGAACATGCCACATGAAATGGTATGGCATTAGCAAAGAAAAATTTGGCAATAGAACTATCAGCAACATTTTGTAATTGCATGTTAGACATGTCTGCAACACTAGCGAACCTTTTCTTTCCTCTTCGACTCTCAAGCCCAGCACTGCTAGATTCGGTGGCAGTAGCACTAGACAATGGCCCAATAGGTTGCAAAGACACCATTGGCATTCCTTTTTGTTTGGCTTCACCCTCCATGTGCAGCCTAGTCACCTTGGCCTTCTCAACCAATGTTATGGTTTTGCATACCTTTACTCCTTGACGAGGTATGGCTAATAGGTAGGACTAAACTCTTGTGTAGTTGCCCCTATAGTCCTTGCAAATATGACACAAACATACTCTACTCACCCTTGAAGTTTGTTTTCTTAGAGTCTAGGGCTGTTACAATGGATATTGAAATGGATTTTCTGAACTAGGTGTCCCTGAAAAACTCACTCCTTAAACAACTTCCAAATTAGGGGTTTACCCAGCAGGAAATGTCTAAGTGATGTCAAGAGCTGCAAAAGAAAAAGAAAAAAAACTTGTAAATAAATATAACAATTCAAATTCTCAGCCAATAAATAAGTTTTTTAATAGATCAATTTCAAATGAAAAAAAACACTATGCTCTTATCCAAGTTCTGAAAAAATCCTCTTAATCAAGTTATGAAAAAAATGCGCGCATTTCAAGAAACTGCATCTTTCGCAATAAACAAAAGCCATCCAAATACAAAAGACCAGATTTAATACCAAAATATGCACTGATACATAGACACAAGAAAAATCATCCCCATTTACAAATTTTTCTTTGGACGTACCCTGCTAAAATATTCAAAATTAACAAAATTCATATGCTCTCACAAAACTAGAGCCCCACTATAGAATGATTCCTTGAACTCAATTTTATGGAACCTTAAAAGGATAGATAGCAAAATCACATATAACATAGCAAATCATAAAAAATTGACGTAGTTGACATTATCATAAATTGTTTATGTATTGATAATATAGCAGAAGCTAAAGCCATCATCAATGGGCTAAAGATTGCAATTGAGCTGATGGTCCGAGACTCGTGATTAAAGAGGCTCTGTGACAAAAAAGAGGCTTTAAGAAGTTCTATGCGAAAACTGAACATCTTAATAGAAAACGCTTTCTTATTTGAAGAGTCGATATTATAATTAATTTTGTCCAAATGTATAAGAAAAGATAAGGTGGCCAACATCATAAACAACGTAGGAATCAAATAATCTCAAAAGACAGGATTTTTTAAATAAGGGAGAAAATATATATTAACGTATTAGATAGTTAGAAAAAGCTAGTCATCCACAACATGGCTACAAGGCTAAAAGTACAACAGAAGTAGAAAGAACTAAGAGAGTAAAAGATACTTGCCATTGCAGTGACAAGCCAAAGAGCTACAAAGAAAGCTAAACTGATGTAACTCAAGCAAATTGCGAAAAGAGAACCCAAAATTATAAAATGAGGTTGTCATTTCAGATATCAATTCAAAGAGGTGAATGCAGATGCAAGATATATAATGAAAACCAAAAAACCAATGGAGTAGAAGAGCCATCTTTATAGAGCACCTCCTTAATAACAGAGAGTCTGTGTTGCCAACACTAGAGACAAACAATCAGAAACTGATTACTAAACCAATTTATATAAAATTCTTGGCTAGACCATTGATAATGTTTTCTAGGCTTTTGATAGCTCTAAATATGTTTTCCAGTCCGGGTCTGAGAGATGGTCCTAGTTGAGGGATTACATTAGTGCTTGGTTTGAGAGGGCAGACCCAATGCCCAAGCATGGAGCCACTATTTAATTTTTGAACTGAGGGTATCCAAATAGGATCTCGTGAACCAATCAGGTAGGAATAGAGATACGAGAGATGTGAGTGATGAAAGGACGAATAGAATTTATAACAAACAAGATACAAATGGGAGTGAGAGGAACTAACAATGAGTATAAATCCATTCAGGCTCCAAGGGCCATGACCATAAAAATTGCATTTGCTTTATCTTATATCCCTCATATGAAAGCATAGAATGCTTCAAAATGATTTCTCTCTCAAATTGGGACTGTAGTGGATTTAGGCTAATCCCTACAACTTAGCAGAATCGGTACAGAACAGACCAAAACACAGGAGATCAAACAGAACAGAGCCTAATTACTCTTGAGCAACATAAATTTAAATTTTAAATAACACCATTATAGGCAGAAGTTTGTGGACAGAAGAGTGAGAAGTGGGAGTAAAGAACAAGATGTAGCAATGAGACAAATGAAAGGATGTCAACATTAATGGTATTAGCAAAATCAATGAGAAACTAATGATCAAAATCAATGGTTAGGGCAGGACAGCAATTCATGATCACGGAGATTCTACCTCTAGGGTAAGGCCATCAACTGTGGGTGGAGGTAGGGTTGAACGGAGAATTGGTGAAGGGCTAGTTCCCTCGCCAGGCTTCCCTATCTCATGTAATAGGCAACGTGACCACCACTAGAAGGGTGAACGCCAAGGAGAGTCGGGAGAAATGTGTAGTGCAGAGATAGTGTGGTTGGAGTTCAATTCAATAGTGGCCACCATCGACCCACTGCACATATAAATCTTCCGAGCAGTAGAACTACCTCGTGAGAAACCCAGATCACATACCACAAATTAAAAGTAGACAGCCAGACATGGGAAATGTGGGTGAGATGCATCGAAAGAGGAGCTTGACTTACAAATTATTTGCTCTAGATATCAGTATCCAACATGCCTTCTCATGAAGCCCTTCATTGGAGTCCGAGATGCTCAATCTAAAGCTGTAGCAAAACGAAGAACATCATCCACTGCACAAGCAAAATAAATAAAATTGCATAGAAATTATTGATAGTGTAATAGAAATACACATTGTTAATCAGAGATGAAGAAGAACCAGCTTACATGCATTGATGGATAGAGTCGCGGAATAGATGTGAGTATTATGTCAGTCAAGATTATTGATAGTTCAATAAAAATATACATTGTTAGTCAGTGATGAAGAATAACCAGCTTACATGCATTGACAGATGAAGTCGTGGAATAGAAATGGACCTTTGATGTAGCCGAAGATCCTCCTCTATTAGGCTCTGTATGAACTTACAAGGAATTAATGGCGCAAACCTAAAGCCCTGAATAACAGTGAAAGACTGTTTTATAATATTTTAATTTTATAGTTGTATAATTTTGAAGTACGTTGAAATTTAGAGGATCTATTGGAAAGAGGCCTAATTTGAGAAATTATGTTCCTTTATTATACGTGTGTTAAGGAGTGTGGTTAAGAAAGAGGAGAATGGAGAATGGGGATTGTGGGTAGATTCTCATGCTATCATTAAAGTCCTCACTGAGAGTGAAGTTATAAAGAATGTTTTATCATATTTTAATTTTATAGTTTGTATAATTTTGAAGTTTGTTAAAATTTAGAGGATCTAATTGGAAAGAGGCTTAATTTGAAAAATTGTGTTCTTTTCCTATACTTGTGTTAAAGAGTGTGTTGAACAAATAGGAGGATGAAGAATGTGGGTAGATCCTCATGCTATCAATAAGATTACCATAAGTATAGGTTATACTACCATACATAGATGATTTAATAGATTGGTTAAGAGGAGGGCACTACTTAACAAAGAATGATCTTAAGAATGGATATTATTGAACTAGAATTCATGAAGGAGATGGGTAAAAGACAATCTTAAAATTGAAGGATGGAGAATAATGGTTGGTCATGTTCTTTTGATTGATCATTGGGACAAATACATTTATGAGACTAATAAATGGATTTAAAACTTTCATAAGAATGTTGTTATCTATTTGGATGATATTTTAGTGTTCAATGAAACTGGGGATGAACTCATCTTCAACACTTATAGCAAGTTTTAGCATAGCTAAGAGATGACTAGTTGTGTATAAACCTAAAAAATTATAGTTCTATGCAAAACAAACTAGTATGTTTTGGATTTTGATATCTGAAGATGGGTTGAGGATGTACCTAGAGAAGGTTCAGGTAATTATTAAGTGGTAGTACTATAGAATGCCTCAAAGGTCAAAAAAATTCATGAGTTGCAAAGCTTGTACATAAAGTTCATTAGGATCTTTAATAGGATTTGCATACCATTTACATGTTGCATATGGAAGGGTTGATTCAACTAAACATTTTCCATAGGAAAGAGTTTTGAATTATTGAAGAAAAAGATGATGAAGTCCCTAGTGTTGGTGCTTCTAGACTTTTGAGAGGTTTTCAAGGGGATAATAAGGTTAATCTTGTTGGTCGTCTTGTTCATGCCAAGTCGATCCAAGTTGTTGGGTTATATATA
>MU227776.1:1442545-1479390 GCA_018584345.1 Thuja plicata
ATATATATATATATATATATATATATTGCTTAAAATTTTATTTATTTAAAATGTAAGATAATGTAGATAATTTGATTCATGTTTAAGGAATGATTATTGTGATTTTTATTAAAAAAGCAGTCAAACAAGGGGGTTGACCCTTACAGTAACCCAACCAAGAGGTTGTTAAGAAAATAATAACACAACAACAAAGGTGTTGGCAAAAACATCAAGGCCCTAAGAGGCACACTAACAAAAGCAACAAGAGAGTCACTAGAAAATAATAGGCCACAAATGGCCACTTACAATGCAATTGCCAAATGAAGCCTCTAACAACACGCTGCCAGCAACCCATAGATTGGGCACAATGAATAACAAAGTAGTGTCAAAACCCTCCTAAGACAACAAATAAAATTTAAATAAAAATAAAAAATAAATAGTGTCTCCACAATTGAAGAGTCACCTCCTCACTGCAAAACTCCTTTCCACCTTAATATAAAAGGAGCACACCTCTATAGTAGCAGTAAAGAGAGAAACTAGCCAAAAGGAGAGAACACCACAATTCCTTCCCACAACCGACCAACCATAGTAAGGCAAATCCGACATTAATTTACAAACCTCTTCATTCATGAAACATGTATCCACCACCATAGGAAATGTGAGAGGAAGAAGAAAACAAAATGTGTCAAGCCGCCGTAATAGTCAAAACAACCCCCAAAACTAGCTACAAACTTCAACCAAAAACTACAACCAACAAGAGCCCTTGAAAACTTTCAACAAATGATTGGCCACAAAAGGAAGAAATACCACTGTCCTTACCAACCAAAATGGACAGTCCCAACATGAAGACAAAAGAAGAACCATAAAAATCAACAAATTCCACTGATCAATCCAAAACCACCAACTCCATACTAGAGTCTAGAGAGATAAATGTCGGTCTACTACAACCATCTTCACATGAAGTAACTTTGATAGGTATGAAATCAACCTATATCTTCCCATACAAAGTAACCAAGGCATAGCCAATTACACCTGACACAAAAAGACAAGCCTCCACTTCACTTAGATCCCAATTATCCGAACCTCTTCCATAAGCCACCACCATCATGAACCTAGGAAATAAGGGGGAACCAAGCCCCAAGCTCCTTCACACACCACACCAATCCATCTTTTAACCACCTCAACCCCATCCATTAGCAATGGGGTAAAGAAGGCCCCAACTCCAAATCAACTACCTCTTTCAACTCTCCAAAAAAAATTTGAAGAGTTGTTACATCCCTATTCACCCCATGGCACAAAGGAGCCTCCTAGGAGAGGGGAAGCCCAAATCCAAACCACGGGAGTAGAGCCATATACAGGAAAAACACCAAATCCTAAAACAGGATAGGGCTTCAACTAATCCCTCGCCCTCACATGAGGAATGCCAACAACGAGATCTTCAAAAGCAGAGACCAACCCTTGTTGTCATCATGAACAAAGGATAAAAATAAGACTCCATTAGTTCGCTTCCAGGACTTCTTCACAACAACAGAGAGCCTAAGCAAGGCCAAAAAAAAAAAAAACCACCACTTCCGGCAGTAACCCCACAGAGCCTCTCCATTCAAGAAGACCATAAAGATTGACCCCTAAATCTGGCAAAAGGCTTCCCAATGAAGAGACCATCATGGGGACCAAGCCCCTTCTTCCACATGCATCACCTAACCTGTCATGCTCACACTCAAACTTCAGAGACCACTGTTATAACGGGGAAAGGCCTCTAATCATAACAGGGTTGGGGGGATTCAACCATGGCCAAGCCCCTGCACTAGTACAACCCCAAACCATTTGTCACTTCTACATACCAAGTCGGGATGGCAGCACAGAACAAAGGGACATTTCAAGTTAGCAAGAGATCCAACGCATAGCTACTGGGTGTTCACTGTATAGCCCAGTCACCGGGCAAAACCAACATATTATAAATCCTCCTACGAAAAAATGCCTTCATAGCTAGCACTTTGTAGAAGGAAATTGTTGGGACTGCACAAGGAATGGGCAGCAATACTCTGGCAAGGAGATTACATGCCCCACAAACTGGAGAAATAGAAGCCCCAAATAGACACACCCCGCCAGTGACCAGAAACAACAGCATAGCAGGAACATAATAGGCCACCACCAAAGCACAGACCTTCTGATCCGCCTGGATCATCATCTTCCTCTGCATCCTCTTCTCTAGCAAGCTCAGAATTTGAAATCCCACCCTCGCTCCTCTTCCCACTCAGATCCATCTCTGAGTGGAATGATTATTGTGCTAAATATAAAGTATATTTATTATTTTGCATATTAATATTGTGTAACTATTTTAATTATCTTTAGAGTAAAACATTATATTGTGTCATGTTTATTTTGATCTTTACAATAAAATAGTATTAGATGTTAGTTAAAATGTGAATTTAAAGTTATAATATATGATCTTTAGACATATCATATACAATAATATTATTTGAGTAAATGTTTTATCATTTTGATATTATAGTTTAGAATTTTGAAGTCTCAAAAAAAAATGCTCACAGGTGAAAACAACTTGATGTTGTACAAGGTCTTGTTGAAGCCTACTAAAAAAGATAGAGAACCATGTGCAAAAAAAGAGTCTTCTAAGTCAAGTGTAGATTATAAGGGAAATGATGCAAGATGATCAACAATGGAGGGATCACATTAGTGTCTACTAAGATGGTAAAGAAGCTAAAATATAAATGGTGTCACATCCTAGTCATTGCTATGTTTCATGGCTACAGAAGGGTTAGTAGAGAATTGTGAAAGAGGAATGCATAGTGGGATTTTTTAATCGAGTTTATGCATATAAGATTTGGTGTCGTATGGTTCCTATGGATGCATATCATGTGTTGTTGGGAATACCTTACCAATATAATGTTTGCACCATCTATGTTGGAAGAAATAATACATTCACCATCATCAAAAGTGGAAAGAAGTTTGACTTAAAGTTGTGGAAGACTAAGTGAGATAATGCAAGGGGTTGCATCAAGTTCTTATCAACCAAATAATTTCTTAAGAAAGTTGAAGAGTTGGAGTGTCATGCATTATTTGCACCACCCAAAGGAGCTAAAAGTAGAAATATTACTAAGTAATTTTTAGGACATCTTTGATAATCGAGTATCTAATAGTTTTATTCTAATGCATAATATTTCAAAATATATGGATTTGATTTTAGGGTTGTTAGAGAAATTAGGACATATTATCTAATTATTTATTAATTAGGTCCTTTAATTACTTTTTCACTTAAGCAAAACTTAGGTGTCTTTTATTCAACTCGAGTTTTCTTTTCTAGCTTTAATTCAATTGTAGTTGAGCTTAATTTAGCTCCTACTTTGCATTTCTTTAGTTCTCCTAAATTTAGGTTTAGGGCATCTCTTGCTTTCTATAAAGAAAGTCATTCATTCATTGTAATTATATCTCCTATTTCATTTGTGCAATCAATATAGAATTCTAGGGTTGTTATAGAGCATATTACCTTTTCTTGATATCTTTTGTGTGATAGGAATTTTGATTGAAAATGATTCTTGGCTCGCGTAGTTGTTTCATCCACTCCTAAACCAAGTTTAATAAATAATACATTTTATAAGATTGTTTTGACATGAGTGCAACATTGAATAGAAATTTAGAGGATCTAATGCAAATAGGTGTAATTTGAGAAAGTATGATCCTTTTTTTATTTTTACACACTATACATGTGATGAAGAAGAGAGGAGAATGGAGAATGTGTATAGCTTCTCACTCTACCAACAAGATTACTATAAACTATATAGGTTTCCACTACTACACATGGATGAATTAATAGATTGTTTAATAGAAGAGCACTACTTAGCCAAGATTGATTTTAAGAATATATATTATTGGATTATAATCCATGAAGGGAATGGGTGAAAGGTAATTATTAAAATGATGAATGAACTATATCAATAGTTGATCATGCCCATTTAATTGGTCATTGAGACAAATATATTTACGAGGCTAATAAATGAAGTTTTGAAACTTATATAGGAATATTTGTTGTTATCTATTTGGATGATATTTTAGTGTTCAAAGATACTATGAATGGGCTCGTCTTGAACACCTATACTAGGTTTAAGCATAGATAAGAGAGGGGTAGTTGTGTATAAACCTAAAAAGTGTAATTTTATGCAAACAAACTAGTATATTTTGGACTTTCATATCTTAAGATGGACTGAGGATGTACCTAGAGATGGTTTAAACAATTGATTAAATGCTAGTACTATAAACAACCATAATGGTCAATTTTTTCATGTGTTGGAAAGCTTCTACCTAAACTTCATTGGGATCTTTAGTGAGATATGTGTACCACTTACACATTACATGTGGAAGGGTTGATTTGACTTGACATTTTATGTAGGAAAAAGTTTCAAGTCATTGAAGAAAAAGATGATAAAGTCCCTACTGTATGTACTTTTATACTTAAACAAGATTAATTGATTTATATTATGCATGTGATAACAATGTTTGTTTGAAGCCCATGATGGCTAGGTGAGTTAGCTTGGGCAGTGGTTTTTCTCCCCATTGGTCCCGAGTTTGACTCCCCAAACCTAGTGTTTAACTTGTATGTGTAATGTATGGGCCCTTACACATACCTTGAGGGATTAGTCTCGCCCCAGCTTGCCTCAAAGAGAGCACTAGGCTGGGTCTTGGGGATACCCTTGGTGAGCAAAAAAAACAATGTCTACTCGACCTATCAATCAAGTTGTCAAGGGATAAATCTCTCCAGAATAGGGCCTTAGTTCCCCCAACTTCCCCCTCTATGTTGGTTTTCCCTATGACCAGGATAGACTTGACCTTTTCTAAGGTGTGGATGTTTAGTAAGCCCCTTTATCGAATCACCCTACCCTCTTTGTGTATTAGGAATCAAATGCAAGGTAAACTAGAGGAAGAATGATTCTTGGATGAATTTGGAGTATCAAAGAGTAGCATCTTATAGATAGTAGGGACTAGAACAATTATAATCTCTTCTCCCATAATTACTCTTCCTCTTAATTACTATATCACAAGGATTTTAAAGTGGGAAATGGTGTTATTTATAGAGCTATTGGATTTTCTTTGATTCAATAAGGTAAATTGATTGCATATATGAGTGAAATTTGAATGAAGCCAAGAAAAATTTAGTTAATGGTTAAGGTTTTTACTTAATTATTAAATCCTTATATAAGTGGAGGCATTCATTTTTGCCAGGGGAACTTATTTTATATAGTATTCATCATGTATTGAGGTTTATTAATAATTATTAAAAGTTGAATTAAAGGCACATGGAGTGGGTGGAATATTTGTTGGGATTTTCTTTTCTTCTCAAATTCAAAGTTTGTGTACTTGATAAGGTGGAAAATTCTTTGAGAAAAAGGTATATAGTATTGACCACTATGATAGTAGTGTGTATGTATTTATGTGTCAATCACATGTACCTGCAAATCTGCAAACACAACACTCTATAACTCATTAACTCAATTTTTAGCATATAAGAAATCAATCAAAAGCGATTTATAGCTACCTATTTAGAATGAGTTTGGTCTAACTATGTTAGTACTCTCAAAATATGCATTAGATCAGTGAAAATACACTCTAAAATGAAAGAATTATTAAGAAATGCATCTACATTGTATGCAATTAGAAGAATTGATGAAAGATTAGATGAACTAAGATAATAAATGGGTGAAAGAATAGAAGAATTGAATGATCTAGATACAAATTAGCAACATTTCATTATTCAAAAGCTAGATCTCTTAATGCCTTGATCAAGTGTTTATTTATAGATTTCCAAGTTTGAGAATTGGAGGGAAATGAGTTTAATTTGAATTCGATGGTTGAGATCAATCCTCAATGAGTGGTTGAGATTAGGACCCTGAGTGACCCATGTGATTGGAGCTCATTGGAGGAAATTGAGTTGTTTGTCCTTTTATCAGTTGAGTGTATAATAGAACATTTATTTAATTCAATTAATTAATATCACTAGCCATGTGTATTTTTTGTTTTGATTTAATTAAATAGCTAGGAGTATTAATCAATGAATGATCCTTGATGGATGATAATTGATGTTTAACTATTGATGAATTATGTAATTAAATTGATCTAACTTAATTACACAATTATGTTTAAGATTAGCTTGATTTTATCATGAGTAGGAAATTGGATCTTTTGATTATCATTTAGGGCAATTGATTTGGTTAGACCAATTTTAGGTGATTACATTTGCCCCTCTTTGAATCTATGTGCGATCAGTGCGTGGATTCAAAGAATAGATTGATGTTTGATTTAGAGAATAGTTTGATATAAAGTGATGAAACTACTCTTGATTTGATGATTGAGAATTTCGAGCCTAATTGAACAAAATTCAATTGATGATATCAGTTATGAACTTGATTGGACAAAGATTGATAGTACTGACTCTGAACTTGATTGAATGAAGGACAATTGATGAGATCAGCTCCGAACTTGATTGAACTAGAGCTGATAGTACTGACTCCAAACTTGATTGAACGAAGGTCAACTAAAATTGATATGCCCCTGATCAATGTGATTTAGTTTGATTAGACAAGATCTATGATATGATCAATGATTGTTGCTAGATTCGATTCGATGATTGATTTTAATGATAAAAATTTGATACATTACATCAGATTTGATAACCAAGATTTTTATTTGATCCAAATGCAGGAATATTGTTAATATGATGCCCCTCGGGAGTGAGATCAAAATATGATAGAATAAAACTGAATGATGTTGGATAATGATTTGAGAAAAATGCTTAATTGATTTAGAAGATTGGATTGATGTTGATGTAGAAGAAAGTTGGTTTAGAATCCCTTTTCATTGAGCTCCCAATAATGATCAACCATGATGATAGATTCAAGGATCTTAGATGTGATATTCAACAATTTTGAAGATAGATTTCCCTTTGTGAGGTGATTTTGATCAAGTCAGATGAATGCAAGAATGAATTGAATGCCCCTAGAATGAGATGCAATCTTCCATGAGTGTTAGTATTTTTTTTGTCTTCTTTTGTTATGTTTTTTTATCACCATAGAGTTGTTAGTTGTTAGGTGTTATTTGCAAGCAAGTACAACCACCACTGGTACTCAGGCGACCCTGATGATATGAATATTTCTTTCATGGATTAAAAAACAAGAATTAATCCTTTCCATATGCCAATGTCCTCAATGATTCTTTGGTGATCATGTCCTAAGACAAATTTTCACACTATTATGAATTAACTGACAAGCAACAAGCAAAGAAAATGGCATATCCCCTCTTTGGTCTTCTAGTCCAGCGAATCCCAGAATTCCTCGGGAAATATGACAATCAACAATCAATCATAAAAGACAGTAGACAAATAAAATATCATGCCCCCTATCCATGTTTCTCTACTTTGAAGACATCATAGAGTCACTTGGAAGACATGCTAAGAAAAATTATAACCACGCTATCCTTGATAGGTAGCGGTGAGAAACATTGTTGGTTGATTGTGTGTGATTGTTTTTGTTTTTGTTTGTTTGATGAGTGTTGAGAAATACTGTTCATTTAAGTTTGTGGGTGTTGAGAAACACCGTTGTGTAGCGGCAGAACACCTAATATTTGACAGGTAATGTGGCTGACTCCACGCAGGAAGATGGTTGAATTGACGACTAGGAACCTGACTCCCCAAGATGACCAGGAACTTTCCCCTAGCAAAATGTGACATGTCCTAAGGATGAGATGTGGACTAGCTCCAAACTATGACTAACTGAAATGCACGAGGATGCCAAGGATATACAAGATATGTATAAGCGATGAGGATAAATGCAAAGTTAGCAAAAAAAAATTGAATTTTTTGATTTGTTTAGATTTTTAAAGAGTTTATGATTTTTTTGGATTTTTAAAGATTTTATGATTTTTTTAAATTTTTACAGATTTTATGATTTTTTTGGATTTTTAAAGATTTTATGATTTTTTTTGTATTTTTAAAGATTACCAATTCTCAAGCATGATCACATTGGTTTTCCCCCAATGTCTAGCAAGGTGTAGGGTATTATTGATGGATGAACAAACTGATGGATCAGAAGTGGATATGCGATGATGAATGAAGTGGGTGAATGCGACCTTCAAGGACAGTCTCCTCAAGATTACCCAAGCTAGGGAAAAAGAATATAGCAATGTAGGCTCATGAAGCAGTGCTAAATGTCATATAGAATAATGACCTGATGTCATGAAAATCATGTAGGATAGCATGTAGTCCAAAAGAGTGGACATGTCAAGAGAGTTCTAAGAACTTGTTTTGCATTTTTTGTTCTCCCTTTTGATCAAGACCAAGGGGTCATTTAGAGAGGATATTGATAAGACAACACAATCATGATAAAGGGTGATAGAGTTATAAGTGAATGTTTTTGAATTAGTGCAATGATGTTTTATGGATAGGGAGCATTGGCTTGGGATAAGCAAGATCGTGATTGGGTACCAAGGATAAGAGCAAGTGAATAAGCTAATGGAAAGGATAATGGATGTCAATAGGCATAATGTTCATGGATAGGCTCAACATTGTCAAGATCACCAAAAGGAACATGGATGTTCATGGGCTAGCTGGATGTACTTGATATGATGGATAAGATGACATGGAAGGATCTTGCCCCCAAGTGAAGAGTGCAAGTAAGAGGAATTATGCATGACACTTGTTTGCCAGGTTTTCATCATGGTACTTATCCAAGGTGCCACAAGAATTGGTTTTCACCATAGGATGGATTTATTTCTCTTTACTTTTTCTACCAAGCTCCCTGTTTACCATGTTTTCACCAAGGCAATTTTTCTCTTTTTCAAATTTTTAGTACTTTTTCTTGCTCTTTGGATAGTGCTGCTTTGAAGAATATGTTATGATGGGCCAAGACCAGTGAAAGGTATGCTCATATATGATGATAGGGTGATGGTAGGGGAATGTTATGGATGAAAAGGGAGATGGTAGCCATAGATTCATGTGATGGATTGGATAAGAGGGATAGAAGGATATGGGATGGATGGGTAGTAGGTAGGTGCAGGATATTGGAGAGGTTATTGACAGGTTTTCATAGGTGTAGATGGATAGGGTGACAAGGTCAACAATGACACACACCTTGAAGGGAGATAGAATGGTAGAGGAAAAGTGGGTGGAATAGCTTGAGGTTTCGATGTAGGAATTAATATGGATCTTGATACACAAGGACCCAAGATGGATGGAAAAAATGGTGAAGTATTCAAAGTAATGGATTTTGGGATATGAGGACCCAAAATAGATTTGGAAGATGGAATTTTTTTAAAGGAGATGGAGTGGAAGCCTTTGGAAGCTTTGATGTTTTTCTTTTGCATTCAAGTCCTTTAAGAATGACTTGGGAATCCACAAAGCTTTTGGTTTTCCTTTTCTTTTGGATGCTTTAACATGCACTTCTTCGATGAGGGATTTTGGAACCCACATTTTCTTAAATTTTCTTCTTTTCTTGTTGGACCTTTGTGGTCTCTTTATTATCTCTTTTTTCTTTATATTCATGTGTCGATTAGATAGGACATGGTGATCTTGATATAAAAGTGGATTCTTGTATTTATGATTTTTTTATTTTACATCCAAATTTCTTCCAAAAGACTTGAGAATTATGGATGAATAAGGCTGATATGGCTGGTTCATATGGATGGGTTGATATGGAAGGTTCAAGGATGCATGTCTTTGCGGATCTTGATAGGAGATAGCGTAAGTGGATTTAAAGCTGGGGGTGATAGATATGTTGGATGAAGGGATGTAAGGACCCAATTTAGATGGAAAGTTTGATGACTTTCGCTTTGGGATATAGGGATCAAGGATGAATTTGGAGGATGGAGAAAGCTAATGCTTACATGTAAATGAAGGTTAATAAGATATGGAAGGGATGTCAACATCTGTAGAGTGAGTTGCATGACCAAGGCTTTTTGTTTAGAATTCATCTTTATATCAATAGGCTCATGAGTAACTTTGATAGGAGCAACTTTAACAGGAACCGCTGAAGCTAGAGGGGATTTATTGTCCTACAAGGGATTTGGAGGAATAATGGTTTCTTGATGTGGATATGGAGGAGTATGACAAGGAAATGATGGGATATTCTGATCTTGAAAAGGATCTTTGGATAATGCAGGAAGAGTACACTGCTCTCTATTTTCAATAGGATTATTAGAAGTAGAGGGAATATCTTGATCTTGCTTAGGATATAGAGGGATATGTAGCTGTTAAGGTGGAGATATATCTTCTTGGAATAAATGAAAGGATATGAGGGGATCATCATGGGATTCTTTGGATATGGGATCTTTGTCAAATGTTGGAGGGGATTGGAAAATGTCTTGATCTTGATCATTTATTCCTTCGTACTTTGGATTATCCTCTTGACATGGAGCCACTTCAAAGGAAAAGGTAGGAGTTTTAATTTGTATTAGGGATTCTTGAAGGGCTGATGAAGGATAATTTGGAATAGGGATGATAGGAATTGAATCATATGGAAGCTTAGAGGCTTTGATCTTGGAACCATGGAATATACTTGCACCAAAATGTAGATTAGCTTGGATCTCTTTTAGGGTTAGCCCTTGAGGGTATACATAGTTATCATGTAAAGCATTAGTTTCTTTGTTTAATGGAGGTAATTTGGATAGCTTTACTACTTTATAAGATGGACACATGTTGGAAGAAGTAGAAGTTGCATAAGAACCATTACTAGACACATGTTTATGAATTAGATCAAGCTTCATAGTAGTATCTTCTTTTTCATTAGATGATTCATTAGCATTTTCAATTTTGATTATGTCATCATCAATTAGATTTTGGATTTTATGCTTCAACTCCATGCAATCTAAAGTCGTATGCTCATTATTTTGATGATAGGCACAGTAGGTACTCACAAATGAGATTCCACATGAAGTGGATTGAGGCAATGTGATGAGATTGACTTCAAGGAGTTCATCCAATGTTGATTGATAATATTGTCCCAAAGGAGTAAATGATCTATCCAATAGACATTTAGATGCACTTGTGTTCACCAAAGAGATATGAGATTCAAGATCATGATGATCTGATTTGTTGTTGTCACATGACTGATAGACAAGACTCTCAATGGAATTTGATGTAACTTCCTCTCCATTTTCTTGATCAAAGAAAGGATGGTCATGAAGTTGTTCTTGATCAAAGATGGGTTTGGTGTGCTTAGATGCCTCTTTTTTTGAAGAAAAGGGGAGTATGGATGAATCATGATCATAGAGAAAAGGAAATATTGATTTCAATGATGACTTATTGGATGATGCATCATTTTCTCCCTTAAAGTCCTTAATTTTAGATTTTAAAGATTGAATTTGCTTAGATAGGACTACAATGAGAATCTCTTCGTTGTTTTTGGCATGATCATAGTATCTATACCACTTATTTTCAGCCATGGTATGATTGCTTTGAGTATCTTAATGAACAAATATAGTCTCTTGTGATGATGTTTGTCTCCTAAGATCTTGAATTTGATGTAGCCAGGAGACCATGAGCATGTATGATCATTTTGAGGAAAAAATAAAAAATGCAAATTTTTCATATTTTTTTTTTTTTAGGTTTTAGTAATTTGCATTTTTGTAGGTCTTCTGCTCATTTATGGGAGTTGATACTTTCACTATTCTCTAAAATTGGGTTGTTGAAGGCACGCTATTTTAGAGACTAAAATTAGATTTTTTGGAGACCTTTCCAATGATGCAAACGGTCTGTGATTTCGAGCACCGAGTCAAAAGTTATGGTCCTGCCAAGTTGGGGAAAAATTTTGTGGAAGATTTTTATAGTTTTCAATATTTTGGGATCTAATTGGAAAACTATGATGATCTAACCTAAAAGAGGGCCAAAAAGGGTATCTAAAAATGCAAAGCTCAAGATTTTGACACATTCCAAAACACTCTGGCCTACCAGATGCAATCCTAAAAAGACCAGATGTGATGTTGCACTACTGGATGTGATCCTAAACAGACCTGGTTTACGAGATGTGATCCTATATTACTAGATGCAATCCTGGATTAAATAGATGTGAATTTGTTTACCGAATGTGACTCTCTATACCAAATGTGATAATTTGACGTATTGGTTAATGTTTGCCCCTAAGTTTGAAAATGAGGAAAATTTGTCAAATACCAGGGTTTGTCTGTCAAATTTTTGTGAGTTTGAAGATGTGAAAATATCGGTAACCATCTGAGCGGTGATAAATTTGAGGTGATTATCTTTTTTTTTAATTCACACACATCAAACAAGGTTGTTTAGACTCCAAACACACCTATCCTTAACAACTATGGATGAGATCATAAATAATTTCTCATTGACTTAGGAACACACTCAATGACTCCTTAGAATATGATAGTCCAACAACACGCAATGGATGTTGGAGGCAATATTAGCCAAGTAGTAATGTCAAGGAGGACTCGATATGATGAGTGTCTTGGGGAAATTACTATTTTCCTTGCACAAGCATTGCCAACCTTTTAGAGGTAGTTTGGGTGATCACTAGTAGAAGGAGTTTAATTCGGGCATCCGTTCATAACCACCTCCCATAGTCTTGCACAAGGCAAGATTGAGGCGTATAGCCCTATGAGTACCTAGATGAGCATAGTCTAACAAGCGAGATTGAAGCTACTCCTCTCTACATGAAATCTAAGCATGTCCAAGGAATGATCATCAATGTTCCAAGGACAAAACTGATTAAGTCTTTTGAGATTTTAATATCAAGGAGGCATTTTGATTAGAGTGAGGTGGAAGAGTTGGCATCTACTCGTACTCACTTGGGTCATTCCCAGGAGATTTTTTCCTCAACCGGAAGACCCTCTAAAGATCAAATTAATAAAGAGGATTTGTGACAGAGGATTCTATATTTCTAATTCTCCAGTAGGGAGAAGAACATGCTCTCCTATCCATGTCATTTTCTCCTATCAAACACATCGTGAATATTGTAAATTTCCCCAAATTTGACCTCAAATTATAGTCTAACTTTTGAGTTTCTTACTTTCCCAAAGGGAAAACAAAATAATCCTCTGATTAGATTGGAAATTGACCTCAAATTTAATTAAATTCGTACAAAATTAATTATGACAAGCAGAATATTTGGTCGAATCTTTGTAGGCAACCTGCAAGACCACATATTAGCAATTTGGAGCATGTTTTTATTTCACAATCTTTGGCCTGTGTATTCTCTGTCAAAACTCCTGCAAACAATGTTAGGCTTTTTAAAATCAATCACATACATCAAATTCACCCATTCATCATTAGAAATCAACTAATTATGCAAATCAGAATAACGGATGCGATTGAAGAATCTTACTAAATGTGAGCCTTCCTAAATGCGATTAAGGATTCACTAAATGCGACTAAGGACCCTAAATGAAATTTACTACATGCGATTCTTACCAGATGCGATCCTAGATTCTCAGGATGTGAGACATGATTTACTAGGTGCGATCATGTTCACTAAATGAGATCTTGTTACCAGATGTGAATCTGCACAGCAAAATAGAGAGTTAAATGACATAAATTTTCTCAAAATGAGGTAAAATATTGGGCTCAACCCCACGATGGGCACCAAAAAATGTGTATGTGTTTATGTGTCAATCACCTGTACCTGCAAATATGCAAACACAACACTCTATAACTCATTAACTCAATTGTTAGCATATAAGAAATCAATCAAAACATAACAATCAAAAGTGGGTTATAGCTTCCTATTTAGAATGAGTTTGATCTAACTGTGTTAGTGCTCTCAGAATATGCATTAGATCAGTGATAATACACACTAAAATGAAAGATTTATTAAGAAATGCATCTACATTATATGCAATTAGAAGAATTAATGAAAGATTATATGAACTAAGATAATAAATAGATGCAAGAATAGAAGAATTGAAGGATCTAGATACAAATTAGCAACATTTCATTATTCAAAAGCTAGATCTCTTAATGCCTTGATTAGGTGTTTATTTATAGATTTCCAAGTTTGATAATTGGAGGGTTTTGACTTGAATTTGAATTCAATGGTTGAGATCAATCCTCAATGAGTGGCTAAGATTAGGACCTTGAGTGATCCATGTGATTGGAGCTCATTGGGGGAAATTGAGTTTCTTGTCCTTTTGTGAGCTGAGTGTATAATAGGACATTTATTTAATTCAATTAATTAATATCGCTAGCCATGTGTATTTTTGGTTTTGATTTAATTAAATAGCTAGGAGTATTAATCAATTAATGATCCTTGATGGATGATAATTGATGTTTGATTATTGATGAATTATGTAATTAAATTGATAGATAACTTAACTACACAATTATGTTTAAGATTAGCTTGATTTGATCATGAGTAGGAAATTAGAGCTTTTGATTAGCATTTAGGGCAATTGATTTGGCTAGACCAATTTTAGGTGATTACAAGTAGACTAGGAATGGTGATGTTGAAGAATATATATGGCATAAACCCACATTTTATAAATTTACATGGAATATGGGGCCCTTTATTTGAGCTAAATGTTCTTTAAGGATTTCAAATTTAAGAAGGATATTTATTTAGAAGAAGGTAGTTGCATATATAGTAAAGTTATATGAGAGTTTAACTCCTACTTGTGTTATTTTTCTTGTTCTACATTCATACTTAATCTAAAGGATGTTGTTGGAAATTTGTTTGTTAGTTATTGTCTGTTGTCATTCATGTCAAACAGTGTTGTCCAAAGGTGTTAGAGGTGTTCACTTCTACATTGGTGTCTAGAAGTATTTTCTATTCAAGACCTATTTAGGTATATCTGAAGAAGGAAGTTGGTCTGGAATTAGTATTTTCATGTTAATGTTATAGAGAAGTGGAAGACAAATATGTATTATGGAGTTCACGTGAGAGTATTGTTTGTCGGTACTTTACTATTATACCTTTAGGTTTGGTAGTCAATAGGTTAGTAATACTGATGCACAGTTGAAGATAAAATTTGTTACAGTTGTATTTTTCAGAAGGTTTTCCACTCCAAAAATAAAGGTTGAAGATGTGCAGAAGTGATTTGTATTGTGTATAGGTTTTGGTCTTGATTGGGATGTTTCTTATGTTTTGAAAATTGCTCCTGGTATTCTGGAAACAATGTCTCGATGTGTTGCATTTGTCATTAGTTTTTGGTCTTGTCTAGAAATATGTTTTGATGACTTCTAATGTGGCATGTGGATCTCACCATGGCATGTGGAGGTCTGAATACAACTGGAAAGTGATGTGGTTCTTCGGGCAGTGTGCTACTACATGTTTGAGATGACAATGGTAAATATTACAATAATTATAGATTTGGTATGGGCTATGTGTAATGTGCTCATGGTCCCCCTCTCTCTCTTGGAGTGGACCATGCTTCGTGTTTTTGGTATGGGTATTGCATTTAATGTTTATCTCTTATATAATTGGGTTCATGTTTTGTATAATATATATTTTGGTTTGGATTCTTCTCACATGGGACCTTATTTCATTTTTTTGTAGTCATGGCTGAATTGTAACTCAATTATAATATGCTTTTGGCTTGGTTGACCTTGTTGTAAACTCCAATGATCTATCTTGTATATAAACATAGTATGTGCTTTGGTAGTGTGTGAGATTAATAAGTAATGGAAGTGAGGATTCAAAAGAGAAAAAGTTATTTTATGTAATAGAGAAAAAAAGATAGAGACAGTGTGACAGAGTTGTCTAAATCAACTGCATTATCGAGAGAATTTCTCTTTATCTATTTAGAAGAGTTGTATTTACTTTGTCCCTAGGACAATGAGTATTGGATGCACAATTTCTTTGTATTATCTTACTACTTTGGAAGTGACCCTCTGTTTTCAAGTCTGTAGTAGTGATCTCATATCTATATTCATTGTTGTTATGGTAGTGGGCTGTGGTTGTAGGTATAGAGCAGTGAGCTCCTTCTATCTTTGTAATCATAATGTATACATCAATGAACTATATTTATGGTCAAGTACTTGTTGGATAGAAATATTTTTTAAGTATTTGTAGACTATATACTTATAAAATGTAGTATTTAGACACATTATGTGAGATGTAATCTCTTCTCTCTACTAAGGGGAGGTGCCCTTCTTTTTGTTGTTGAATCAACTAAAACTTAACAAGAAATTTAACTAATTGAAGATTGGGTGTTACATGTATCACTTCCTCTTTCTTCAGGAAGGATTTCCACTTTCATAAATATGTACTTTAGAAACTTGAGACCTTCGACAACTACACTTTTAAGTACTATTTGGAGAAATAATGCTAATAATCTTAAAATTAACTAAAAGATTAATTTTTAAGCGTACTAGTAAACTAATAACTAAGGAATATACATAAGCTCAAAGAGATATACAAGTTATCCTACAATGATTTAAGGGACATGTAGCAATATGTTTAACACAAAGACTTAATACATAAAACTTCCTTTCTAATTTTAACAAAGAATCATAGCTCGAAGACTGTGTATGTACTTCTACGTAACTCAAATTGAAAACTATAGCAAAAAGTTTGTATGAAATCATATTTAAAGATGTCCTTATAATATGACAAATAACTCATACACTTTCTTCATAACTTCAAGGTAATACTACTATTGTGACATAAGAACACAACAATAATATAACAAGTTCCTCCAACACAAAGATTGAAAACACTTTCTCTTTTATTTACTTTGAAATTTTCTTGCACAAATAAAAGAAAAGTTTGTATTTTGCACAATTTTAGTAGAGTTTACTTGCAATGCATAAAGATGATTATTTATAATGAGCCCTCTTGTATTTATAGAAGAGAGGCTAAGAGAAAAAGATGGAAAACTAACTACTTATTGTTGACTTATTCAGCATTACATTCCTATGTAATGTGATTACATGTAATGAGACTATATGAAATTGCTTTTTTTTGCTTTACATGTGACATTACATATGCAATTGCAGTTTTATGCTTTACATGTAACTTGTCAAAACTAAATTACAAAATGCATGATGAAAACCAATCTAAGTGTTTTATAAGACATGACTCCTATTACATAAAACTTTGTCAAAGAGGTCTTCCTATCACTAGATTGCCAAGTGCTTGAAATCTTCAAATCTGTACATGAGTGGGAACATTTGCAGAAGTAACACTTTGGCCTCTGCAATTGGTGGCATGAACAAATCAATGATTTTCATTCCAATCCATGACTAAAATAAAATCATGATCCCTCTTATTGGTCTGCTAACACCTACATAGAATTAGTCTCGAAAGCATTCTAAAATTGATGAAACTTGAATTTTATCATTTTATCAAGTGTGATGGTTGGCTCTTTTGACTTTGGATGAGCACCTGTAGTACTGAGATGACAATAACAAAAGAACATAACATCAGAATGTGTTGACATTAGTTCTATATCATTCTCCAAGAAGTTCATACTTTGATTTTGAAACATGGTAGATCGTGTGTGCAAAAAATTATTCAAACAAGGTTGAAATGAAAAAGTTTCTTTTTGTGTGCCATGGTTGCAATTCATAGATTTTGGAGTGCACTATAGGTGAAGGTGCAAGTGTAATTTAAATTGTAAAATTTTATGCAATTAGAACAAAAATTTCCTTCTACGAGGGAAGACTATAGTATTTTAAGTGCAATCCGGGTTTTTGGACCCAATTGCACTTAAGATTGCATGTGTAGTTCAACTTGCAACCGGATCAAAAGTCCTTGATCACACTTGTATTTGCACTTTCAAAGGGTAAAATTAGGTATGGTCAAGGTTTTTGGTGCAATTGTGCATTTGACTACATGTAACAAAACATGCATTTGGTGTAAAAATACCCAATTTTCATATAATGGGTATGGAGATTTTAGAGGTGATTGTACCTAAGATTACATGTAACATTGCATGTAATGGGTCTCAAAAACCCTAATTTGGGAATACGGAAGATATGATATGAAATGAAATCAAGGTTTTTGGCTATGATTGCATGTTTCATTGCATATAATGAGTACATGTAATGGATATGGAAATTCCCAAAATTCAAAGTGTGAAGTATGAAAATAAGATTTTGGACCATGGTTGCATTCAATATTGCATGTAAAGACTATGAAATTTTTTAAGTTTTGGAATAAAAAGTATATTTTTGTTCTAAAAATGTCTTTGTATTGAGAGTATTGCAAATGAAAATGCAATAATACATACTTAAGAAAAAAAAAACCCAATTTTACACAAAAATCCTTTTCTAATGAAACAAAAAGACCCAGGAACATGATAGGACTGAACAAACATTTTAGCAATTAGGGGATTTTGGAAGTGACAGGATATGAATCCCCAAAACATGCTCCTTGCATATATATGTTCATGGTGGATATGTAGACTCTTCATTTCCAGAATGTATAGGAATGTATTTGGAATTCTCAACCATGGTTGCATTTAATGTCTCATGGAAAAGCATGAAAATAAAATTATGCATATGTACAACAAAAAAGGTGATACAATCTTCAAAAGAAAGGTATCCTGATGACCAATCAGTGTGTCATGTGAAAGAAAAGTGATGAAACCATAAGTCATTTTCTTATTCATTGTCCCTTTGTTGCTGAAGTTTGGTCTAGAATTATGGAGAAGTTTGGGCTGAATTGGGTGTTTAAGGGAAATTTACAATAATTTATTCTCAATTGGTGGCACCATTCTAGACACCCCCTCATTGGCCTTCTTTGGAATTTGATGTTAGAGTAATAGTCTATCGGGTTATTAATTAAATCATTATGATCTAATTACTAACTCACCTATTCACTCTAGTTGCTTAAGCTAACCTTAGGTTTTCCCTTTTAGGGTTTTGTGATTCCTTTTATAAGGATTGACTTCTTTGTATTTCATAGAGAGAGATTGTATTCATTATTGTTGTTAATAGAAGCTTTATTCTTTCAACATGGATTTCAAGTCTCTGGCTTCTTGGCTGCCATAGCTTCTTCTCTCTTCTTTAGCTATTTTGCTTCTTCTCTGTGACAGTCTTGCATGCAGGTGTTCTTGGGTGGATTTGTTTATCTCAAATCTAACATGGTATCAAAGCTCGCTTGCTGCTCGCTGTTCGTGTTTCGTTGAAGCGTTCCAGACACAGAGGGTTTCAGAGGTTTATCTAGTTTTTTTCCTTTGGTTCTGGGGGGGTCTTTATTTTTTGGGGCACTTTGGACCAAAACCAACCTCACGGTTACGTCCAAAAGGCCCAAAAACCCCAGAATCCATATAAGGCATGTCCGATTTGGACACCAGAGCACCTGGGAGAAATTTCTTGGCCCTCTAGGGCCGTACAGGCACGTTTTTCGATGCAAAAATCAAAAAATATTTTAAAAAAATTGTTTTTGGCGTTAAAAAACAACGCGCGCAGTGTTTTTTATTTCACGCCGCCGGCGCACCACCGCTGCCGGCCAGCGCCCGGCCGCCGCCCTGCCGGCTCCCCCGCCGCCCGGACCCGCCGATCTCTGCCCTCCGCCTCCCGACCCACCTCCCACCGTGGCCCCGCCACTCTGCAGCTCTACCTTCGGCCCGCGCCGCCCACGCCCCTCTGTGCCCGGCCCCCGCCACCGGCCTACGCCACCCGCGCACCGCTCCGCCCGGTGCCCACCGCCTCCACTCTGCCCGGGCTGCTTAAGCCCCTGCGGGCTCTTTTACAAAGTAGTCGGTCCTATGGGCAACCAGGGGCCCCAGTTAAGCCCCCTGCACACGCCATGCACCCAGGGGCGCTATTTTTTTAGCCCCAAGGGCTTATTTTTTGTTTTTTGAGGCCTTTCTGACCCCCCGGGACTGTTTTCTCTCTATCTTGAGCATCCAGGGGTCTTTTTCCAACTTCCATATACCGTCGAAAAGCTCTTTTCGAGTAATTTCTGATGATGGAGGTTGGGTTTTTGGGTTCTACCATTTTGACAGTGTTTTTTTCTGTTGAAGTTTGATGTTTGTTTTTGCCTTCCGGGAGTCATATCTGGCTCATTTGGACTCCGTTTTTGGAAAATCAGATATCGTCGGAAAGCTGGTTTAGTGAACTATTCAGTTGCAGGGGTATTTTTTCCATATTTTTCTCTAGGTTTTCTCTCCTCCGAGTTTGGCAATTTTTGCACTCTGGTGGATTGCTTGGGTCTACAGGTCCTGGGATCTCTTCTTCTGATATTCTAGCTCACTCTTTTTTCTGACTTCTGAGCTTGTATCCTTCTTCTGATGCATCTTTTTTCTGTAAATGTACTGAGATAAAGTGCCTACTTCTACATTTCTAGGATCTTGTACACCTTGTATGGTTTTTGTACTTGCACTTTGTTATAAAGTGCCATGGGGGGTTATGATGATTATGTCATTTTAGGCGCATCCACCTTTGTCAAGTGAGCGTACCTTCCATGACATTAGCCCATGTTGTGTGTCGGTGACACCACCCTTTATCCTATGTTTGTACTTTTGTTGCACTGTTGGTGTTCCTGATTCTTCATTCTGTAGATGTTTCTGGCATTGCATTTCAGTGTTTCTGTCACCTCTCCCAGTTCAGCATTATGGGGGGGTTCACCTATTGGTTCTATTGCTTCCTGGTTCGATTGATCAGCTCTTCAGACATTGTCTTCTCTACTTGGTCATGCACTTCAGTGGGGGTTCCAGCAGTCTCTTCTAACAGAGTTTTCAGCTACATGCTTCGGAGATGTTTCTTGCTCTTTCTTGTTCCTTTCTTTGGGACATCTTTTCCCTAGATTGAAGGCTTAGTTTCCTTCATCTAGTTCATTTCTTGTACTTGGGTACCTGATCATGCCTTTTTGCCGGGACCCATCTTTTCTGCTTTCTGCAGTAGTTTCCTAGGTTTTGCTTCTCCCTAAGCTTATCTTAAGGGGGGGTGTTAGAGTAATAGTCTATCGGGTTATTAATTAAATCATTATGATCTAATTACTAACTCACCTATTCACTCTAGTTGCTTAAGCTAACCTTAGGTTTTCCCTTTTAGGGTTTCGTGATTCCTTTTATAAGGATTCACTTCTTTGCATTTCATAGAGAGAGATTGTATTCATTATTGTTGTTAATAGAAGCTTTATTCTTTCAACATGAATTTCAAGTCTCTGGCTTTTTGGCTGCCATAGCTTCTTCTCTCTTCTTTAGCTATTTTGCTTCTTCTCTGTGATAGTCTTGCATGCAGGTGTTCTTGGGTGGATTTGTTTTCCTTAAATCTATTTGTTTTCCTCAAATCTAACATTTGATACCCCCCATGTTTATTGGAATATTTGGAAAGAGAGAAACAACATAGTGTTTCAAGGAGTGGAGTGTGTTGTTGATGGGGTGGTGAAGATAACAGTCAAACTGCTGTTAGAAAATTTGGAAGTCTGCAGATGGAAGTTACCATCCTCCCCCCTCTTAGTGAAGATTTTAAGTTATCTATGTCATGGAAGTTTACTAATGCTTCCTTTGATTTGTATAATTCTAAGGTTTTGGCTAGGAAAAACACCCACTGGACCCCCCGATCAATCTATTCCTAAAGCTCAACTTTGACGGGGCGTCCTGCAATGGCTCAATGGCTGGTGGAGGAATAATTAGAAACCATATTGGTTAGATGTATTTTTCCTATGTTGTAAATTTAGGCAAGGCCTCGAATAATGTTGCTGAGATTTTGACTCTTTTGTGGGGAATGAAGCTGGTGGTCCGGGTGGGTATTAAGAGACTAATTATTGAGGGAGACTCAAAAATTGTGATTGAAATGGTAAATGGCAAGTATAAGTCTACCTGGATGATGATAAATATTTTAGAGGATATATGGGCGCTCCTCCTGAGGCTTGAAAAATTTGAATTATAGCACATTTACAGAGAGGGTAATGTGCTGGCGGATGCTATGGTGACTAGAGGGCTTATCATAAAGGGGGACACGTGCTGGAGAAACTTGGGCTCACTTACGATGCAGATTCAAGCCCTCATTAGGAGGGAAAGTAATAATTATCCTTTCCCATGATGTAAGATCTTGATGATGCTTATTGGCTGGATAGGGCGGCTATTAGTATGGCGGAAGTCTACCAAAATTCAGATTTTAAAATAAGGGATGCTAAAGGTATGAAGAGTATTAATTATATGATAAGAAGGATCATTATTACTAGATATTATGGTCGTACGACTAAGTTCAAGTGAAGAGATAGCATGGGGATCAGTAGAGATTTCGTGGCAAGTGAAAAGACTGCTAAATTTAATAATATTAACAATTTTGAGGGCTGTAATAATTCCAAAAAGTGGGTTTCTAATATTATTGAAGTGGGTTATCATGTGAACAATACCTCCATTTTCTCGAGCTGGCACCTTTTCAGTTGAGAGAAGGGTGCTGTGAGATTTTTTCTAATTTTAACTATTTAGAAGAATATGAAATAACAAAACATAAGTTTAGACTGGTTGGAGAGGTCGTTGTAGCTGTTTAGAGTTTACATTAGCATTACCAAAAGTGGGATGTCTGTGAGTAACCAGGAGAAAGGTCAGGACTCAGATTTGAGCACTGAAATGGGGGGCAACATGGTTAGGGTGGAGCCTTCAAAAATTGAAGATGGGTTTCTCAAGGACCCTTGTGTTGTTATGTATCTCAAAGAAGGTGGGTTGTATCCGTTCATAGAAGTCATGGAAGTTTGTGATGAAAACATTTATATGCATATGTTGGACACTTGGGATGAGTGTAAGGTCACCATCAATGGTATCACTTTTGAAATAAATGAAGAGGTTATAGCTCAGGCCATGAGGCTTTCTATGGAAGACAGAAAATGAAAAAAAAAAGTGACAAAGTGCAAGGATGAGACCAGCCTGAATCGTTTCTTCAAGAAAATGGAGATCCTAGTCCGCTTTCATGGAGGTTTTAAATGTGAGGAGTTGTCAGGGCCCTGGAATGAGGTATTCCTAGTCATTATGAAATACCTGACTCTGGAAGGAAGATTTGGGACTTTCTATTATTATCATTTCCCTCTGTTAAATCATTTGCAGTATCATGAGGAAATTGTTAGAGTAATCATACTTTATGCTTATTGATTAAATCATGTTGATTTAATTAGCTAAGTTGATTATTACTCTGTTTTTTAAGTTGTCTCTTAGGTGCATTATAATTAATATTTATATTGATTATTAATGCACAACCTAGCTTTTTTATCCTTTAGGGTTTTGTTTACCTTATTAGGTTGAACTTTGTAATTATTGTTTGATAACTGGGAATACAATTTTGCTGTGCTGATTTTGGAGTATTTTCTGAGTTTCATGCTTTCCCGCTTTTCCTCCTTTCCGCTTCTTCCGTGTAACATGTATTTGCATGCATGTTTTCATTGGGTTATGTGGATTTGTATTTCTCAAATCCTACATGGTATCAGAGCCATGTTGTTGTTTCCTGTTCTGGTGTTTTTTGAAGTCGTGATTCGAAGGGGAAATGTTTAATTGTTTTAGGTTTTTTGTCTTGAATCTGGGGGTGAAGTCTTTTTTGGTGAACTTTGGACAAAAACCAACCTCACGGTTGAGTCCAAAAGGCCCAAACACCCCTATTTTGATATAAGGCATGACCTATTTGGCCTACTGTGCCTCTGAGGCAAAAAAATTTGGCCTCTAGGGTCGTATGACATGTTTTTCGATAATTTAAAAAAAAAAACACCATTTTCTTGGCACAGCCAAAGCGCAGATGGTGCGCTACCAGCACCTGGCTTGAGCCCCTCTGCCACCAACAACCCACCTATGTGCCACCATGATCCTCGCGCCACTCGAGCACCGCTATGCACCGCCAGACCGCCGCCCAGCTGACGACTGACGTCAGCTTTCTGGGGGTTGACGTCACCTTCGAGGTGATGAAACTTTTTCCCAACGACCAGGATTTTTTCTGGTAGGATGTCATGCTAACATCATCGACAACTAGGTGACGGCCAGACACCCATCAAATTTTTCCCCGTGAGCTGGTGACGGCCATTTGGATGTCAAATTTTTTCCTGCCTCTGTGTTTTTCCAGTGAGCTTAAGTTTTGAGCACCTATTCATTTTTTGCTCATCTCTTGAGCATACGGTATCATTTTTTAGCAAACGAGATATCATCAAAAATATCTTTTTGAGATGGATACCACCATGTAGGTTTCATTTTCAAATTTAGTTGTTTGAGTACCCATTTTCAGTGTCAAAGTTGAGGATTCAGTTTCCTTACTCTCTACATCTGAACTCTACGTTTTCTTCTCTTTTTTTGTGCTTTCATAGTTAGTTTTAGTGTACAAGAGATAGTATACTATATTGTGGGGGGTGCATTTCACTTTCTATCATTTACTTCAGAAAGACCCTTCTACTTTTGTCTTCTTTCTCTCAATGTCAGACCCTTTAGTTGCCCGACTGACACCTCATAACTACCACACCTGGAAAGCACACATGACTAGGCTACTAATGTCACAAGGCTTATGGTCTTATCTAGATGAGAACCAACCTACTCTATAATGTCCTTTTGATATTCTTCAGCACAGGAACAAAATGGATGAAGCCATGGGCTTAAAGGCACTAAATATTTCTGGTAGTGTCTTGTTTCACTTGGAGAATTTGCACACTCCTCAAACTATTTGGGAAAATTTTGCAGATCTGTTTGGCACCGTTAACGAATTCAGGGAACTATAGCTTGATTTAGAGTTGACATCTTTGACTCCTAACATTTATCCCACCATTGAGGACTTCTTGATGAAGTTTAAGTCTCTCCACTCAGTTTTACAGGGATGTGGGAAGAACAAGTCAGATGATGAGTGTATCTTTCTGATACTCTCAAAGCTGAGAGGACAGTTTTAGATCTTCTCTTCCACTTTCTATTCCACTATGGATGCTCTAGGTACTAGGCACACTATGCCTTCCTTTGAGGCTTTCTGTGATTGGTTGACACAAGAGCAGTCAAAGATTCAACAGATGGATGCTAGTTCTGTCTCTATGAGCAAAGCATTGGTCACTCAGACAACACATGGGAAACCAAAATAGAAATCAAAACCGAAGAAAGATTCAGTAGGTAGTGATTCTACCTCCAAACCTGTATAGAAAATTGATTCAAAACCTCTAGCTAACTCTTCAAAGGGAAAATATTCTTTGAAGTGTACTAAGTCTTCCTCCAAGACTAAGAAGAAAACATGTGAAACCTGTATTTTTTGTGGAAAGGATGGACATCCCATTTCTAGGTGTTGGAAACGTTTGGAGGACTTAAAGGAAGCCATACAGGAGCATCATATTTCTTCTCCTCATTCCACATCCTCCCTTGCAGGGAAAGGTCATGCTCTTATTGCATGAGCATCGACTTCTGGGCCCACTTGGATTTTAGATTCAGGACCCTCTCACCACATGAATCACACTCAACAGTTGGTCACCTCACTTGCTCCTTGTGCTACTTAACATATTGTTGTTGGTAACTCATCACATCTTTTAGTTTTGGGTTATGGTTCTATTGCATTAGCTAGGGGTTCTCTTTAGGATGTTCTTGTGGTCCCTAATCTCTCGATGAACCTCTTGTCCATCTATCAGATTTGCTACTTTGGCTCTGGTAAGATAGTTTAGTTCTCACCACATGATGTGGTTATTCAGGACCTCCATGATTCTGATTTGATTGTGGCTATTGGGAGTGTTGACTCTGCATCTCGCTTATACATATTTGATGGATTTGAGCATTTTGATGGTATAGGTTCCTCTCTTATAGCACATGCATATACAGTGAGAAGGCTTTGGCATGAGCATTTGGGCCATGTCAAATATAGATATCTTCAGCAGATGAGCACACATGCACTTGTTCTTGGGCTTCCACAGATTTCTTGCATTGATAGTGTTTGTCAAGGTTATGTTCTTGGAAAACAACATAGGGATCATTTTCCTTCGGGATGAGATACTTGTGCTTTGACACCATTGGAGTTGATACATAGTGACCTCATGTCATTTCCTACTCCTTTTTTTGGTGCCAGATATGGGCTTAATTTCATTGATGACTTCTCCCAGGGCACATGGGTGTAATATCTTAAGTACAAGTCTGATGTCTTTGATTCATTTCAAATCTTTAAGATATTTGTGGAGAAGCAATATGGTATTTCTATTTGGTGGATACACAAAGACAATGGGGGGAGGATGTGAATCAATATTTCATATATTGTTTCTCTAAACATGGTCTACAACATCAGTTTTCAGTTCCCTACACCCCTCAACAAAATGGTGTAGCAGAGAGAAAGAACATAACACTTCGAAAGATGGAAAATTGTATGATTCAGTCCAGGTCCGTGGATTCATGTTTTTGGGCAGAGATAGTTAATTGTGTAAACTATATTCAGAATTGGATGCCCCACAAGGTAGTTCGGCGTATGACTCCTGAGGAGGCTTGGTCTTGTGTCAAGCCTGATGTATCTTCATTTCGGGTTTTTGGTAATGAATCATGAGCATTTATACCCGATGCTTAGAGGAGAGCAATGGAGCGGAAGAGCCAAACCCTCATTTCTGTTGGCTACTGCAAGGATGTCAAAGCATACAGGTTGTTTGATCCTGATTCTTGAGAGGTTTTGTTTTGATGGGATTTCTTGTTTGACGAGCACCTTCTTGCAGTAGATACCTTGTCTCCAGAGTCTACTTCACTTACCACTACTGCCTCATCTCTTCCATATTATTTTCAAGATAATGATGATGATGATCTTAGTGATACCCCTTTACCTCCACCACATGATCCTCCATAGAAGCCTAGATGGGCCCATGTTACTGTTGAGGCTACAGAATCTATGGTCGGTAACCATTCATCTTCCCTTCGTACTCGGTCTCATATTGCGGGTTCTAGCCTTCTGAGTCATGCCATTTGTGATGATCCTCAAAAATTTTCAACTGCAACAGGACATTCAGAGTGGGACAGTGCTATGGAGGAGGAGTATTCTTCTTTGATGAAGAATCATACATGGGATCATTGTTCTCTTCCTAAGGGAAGAAATTTGGTGTGATGCAAGTAGTTGTATCGTACTAAGTTTGCTACTGATGGTTCTATTGATAAGTACAAGGCACATCTTGTTGCAAAAGGTTTCTTGCAATTTGAGGGTATTGATTACACTGAGACATTTTCCCCTATCGCCAAGATGAACTCTATTCACCTTGTCTTATCCCTCATAGCTTCTCAGGGATGGCCCATTTTTTAGATGGATGTGAAGAGTACCTTCTTGCATGGTGACCTTAACGAGGAAATCTACATGGAGCAGCCTCAAGGATTTGTGCAGGATTCCTCGTTGGTTTTCAGACTTTGACGCTCTTTGTATGGGCTCAAACAGGCCCCTCAGGCTTGGTATGAGAAGATATAGTCTCTTTTTCTTTCCACGGGATTCACACGCTATTATTTTGATCCTATAGTGTATATTCAGTTTCTTGAGGATGAGGTTTTGATCCTTGTGCTATATGTTGATGATCTTCTAATCATAGGTAGCTCATCTTCTATGATTCAGGATCTTTAGCACGCATTGATGGAGCAGTTTGAGATGACTGACCTTGGTCCGTTACACTACTTTCTTGGTCTTCAGATTGTTCAGTCCTCTACTGGGATCTTCATTTACCAGCATAAGTATGCTCTTGACATGCTTCATCACTTTAACATGCTTGCTTGCAAGCCTTCTCCCACACCTTTTCAGTCAGGTGTTACCTTGTCTACCTCTTGCACTTCACCTTCAGTGGATCCTACAATGTATCAACAACTGGTTGGAAGTTTATTGTACCTGACACACACTCGTCCAAATCTTTCCTTTGTTGTTGGCCTTGTCTCTAATTTTTCTCACGAGCCTCATGAGAGTCATTGGCAAGCTGTCAAGCGTATTTTGAGGTACATTTAGGGCACCATTTTTTTTGGCATTCACTACACATCAGGGACTCCTCACATTGTTGGCTTCACTGACTCAGATTGGGCTAGTGATGTTGATGATCATAAGTCTACTTTTGTCTTTGTTCTTTTGTCTTGGCTCTATTCCTATCACATGGTTGTGCAAGAAGAAGAATGCTCATGCACTTTCATCTACAGAGGCTGAGTATAGGGTTGCAGTGCGTGCTAGTCAGGAGATTTTATGGCTTTGACAGTTGATAACTAAGTTTGTTTTTACTCTTGATTGTCCCACTATTCTGTGGTGTGACAATTAGAGTGCTATTCATATTTCCTACAACCTGGTGGAGCATAAACACACTAAACACATTAAGCTTCATATGCATTTCATCCACCAACTCATTCAAGATGGTGTTCTCAATTTGGAGTACATTCCCACTGTAGCTCAGGTTTCTAACATCTTCACTAAACCTTTTGCATCTCTGCACTATCTTTAGTTGTACTCTATGCTTGGGTTGACATAAGTTGTCTTTGGGGGCTCTTCTTGAGGCCTTCCTTCCTTCATGTTATTTTCAACATGTTTGTTATATCTCTTTTTGGAGAGGAGTTTTTCCCACTATGTTTTCTCCTTTTTCTCGCGTTTACAGAGATTTCCTTGTATTAGGTACTTGATTAGGCCTTGTTGTCGGGACCCATTTCTTGCTTTAATAGTTATGCTAGGTTAGCTTAAGCCCTAAGCTTTGCTTAAGGGGGGGGGGGGTGTTAGAGTAATCATACTTTATGCTTATTGATTAAATCATGTTGATTTAATTAGTTAAGTTGATTATTACTCTTTGTTCCTTAAGCTGTCTCTTAGGTGCATTATAATTAATATTTATATTAATTATTAATGACCAACCTAGATTTTTTAGCCTTAAGGGTTTTTTTCACCTTATTAGGTTGAAATTTGTAATTATTTCTTGATAACTGGGAATACAATTTTGCTCTGTTGATTTTGGAGTATTTTATGAGTTTCATGCTTTATTGCTTTTTCCTCCTTTCTGCTTCTTCCTTGTAACAGGTATTTTCATGTAGGTGTTCGTTGGGTTCTGTGGATTTGTATTTCTCAAATCTTACATAAATATCTATTATGTTCTTCCTACTTCGTTCCCTTGAGTCTTTTCTATTTGATGTGTGTGTGAAGAGGGATGATGAAAAGAATTACTGTATTTTACATCAAAGGCTGATTCTTTGCCTCTATAATTTCCACCGTGCTTTATTCCCCCATATTTGTTTCTTTATAGGGTATCATTGCCAACTCAGCTAATTACCCCACTCAGAAAGATGTGAATCCTTCTCCCATGAACTCCTCCTTGAAGAACCCTGTGTCTTCTGGACATAAACTCAAAAAATTCCTTCAGGGCCCTACGAAGAACAAAAAGGAAGAGAAAATTAACATTGAGGATTTAGATGAGGTGGATAATGAAAGTTGTAGGAGGTCCCACAGAACTGCCTCAAACTCTCAAATGAAACAAAAAGTAGTGAGGAAGAGATATCTCGAGGAGGAGGAGGAAGATTTGGAGTCCAGGGATGGTGAAGAGATGAAAAAAGTGAAGATTGAAGGGAAGAGTAGGAAGGGTCGGCTATGAAATAATAGGGAGGAGGATATTTCTAATATTGGTAAGGGAAAAATAACCTCTGATGCAGAGGGTCTGGTCACTAGAACAACTTTTAGAAACTTACAAGTCCTTGCTTGATCCTATCAAGTCTTCCCACCCCTTTTGACTAGAGTACCCAACACCAGAACCCTACACCTTTAAGTGATTGTTTACCTATTCACAAACTCATCAAATCATTTACCCCCATAACCTCATACTAAGTTGACCCTTGTTTTATACATCTCCTTAATGTACCCTTGTTCACCTAGTACTCCCAATGCACCTTCCTTGGTCAAGGGCATTCCAATCTATTCCCAAGCCCCTGAATCATTCACACATGTCAAAACACTCCTTTGAAATCCCTCAAATAAACCAACTTACTCCTTTGATTCAATTCAATCCAATACTTCAAAATTGTCCTACTCGACATTTACTGTCACTCAGTATTGTCTGCTACTTGGTATAGCCTACTACTCGATATTGCATGCTACTTAGTATAGCTTGCTACTCGGTATTTTGGGGTTTTGTAACAAAAACCATTGAAGGACCTCCAAAAACAATTATGTATCCTTACTTCAAATTTTGGGACAACACTTTTCTCAATAGGACAGATCATGGATCCTTCACCAACTTAGTTTGCTTGGAAATCTTCACTAATGCCTAGGTGGCCTAATTGGGGCACCTAAAGAAAGATGTACTCTCTAGATTTGGATATTTTCCAAACCAACTGTGGGAACATCTAGGGAAACTTGGAATAAGTCTCCTCCTCCAACCTTAGGCTCTGAATTGATGCCCATCTAAAGTTATGGGGTCTACAACCTTCTGGTTAAACACTTCCACTCATCACATAGGAATGTCGAGCTAGGGTTTTAGACATTTCTCCTTGAAACTGAAACCAAAATATCTTAAACCAAAATAAAACTAAAATAAAATCCCATACCTCTCTTTTAAACTTGGTTTGAGTAACTTCCCACAGTTACATTGGAAGGTATGAGGGTTTGAAATTGACGACCCTAATTTTCTTCAAAATATCGACTTCTAGTTGACTGTAACATGACTTATGTCTTATTTCTCCACCTTAAGATCTTTGGTTTGATGTAAATGAAAACTAAGACATACTCCCAACTTCCTATCAGACTAGATTTATCATTTGAATCCATACCGGATCATGCACAACAAAATCTCAGTCAATTATATGGTAAAATGCAGTTTTTTCATTCAATTTCTGCAAATGCTTCCTACAATTCTCTTCCAACCAACTTTACAATGATGGTTGACATAATTTAAAATGTTTCCCTCCATTTCCAACCAACTATTTGTGGTTATGAATTTTGGGTAACAACTTTCCAAAAAGTTGTAATTAGCAACTTTTGGTTTTGCAACCAATGTTGTTGACAATATTTGACAACTTTTGCAAAACTAACTCCTAGGAACTAACCAAGGTTTATTTTCACAAGAGATGATGTTAACAACATCAATTCAACCTTTCCTAACACAAATATACCCAACCTAATTCCAATTGACCATAGTGCACCATAGTATTTATAACTCATCCTCGGTCACTAGGTCTTACAATTAGGACTTATTACAATGCATAGGATATCTTGATGCCTCTTGGAACTTGGCCAAAAAAACATTCATGGATATCCTCTTGCAACCTCACCATCCTATTTTTCTCTATCTTTTTCAATGGGTGCTCCTACACCATACTCCCAGGGTGGATTGATCTCAAGTCCTCTTGAGATAAGCTCTTCCAATGAAGTGCCATGCTTCTTCATCTCTGCCTCATCCATCCACACTGCCTCTTCTTCAAGGTGTCCAACTCACTTCACAAGATATTTCTTATATTCATTCTTCCTGGTCTTCTTAATGACGTTTGTTTCAAGGATCCTGTCAAGTTTATTGGGTGCATGAGGAGGTAAATCAACAAGATCTTCTTGCAACTCTTCAATATGAACCTTTGTACCTGTATCATGATGAACTTTATATGGGGTTAGATCAGAAACATTGACGATAGGATATATACCTAGAGTAGAAGGAAGTTCTATATCATAGGCATTCATGCCTTGCTTCTTCAAAATTGCATAAGGACCCACTTTCTTCATAAGTAACTTTGTATGCTTTCCCTTTGGAAACCTCTCCTTCCTTAGATATACCCACACCAAATCACCAACTTGAAATTGTACATCCCTCCTTCTTTTGTCTTCACTTTCTTTGTACTTTTCTGAACTCCTTTGTAGAGCCAACCTGACTTGATCATGGATATCTTTCATACCGTCAGCAAACTGCTCTCCATGAGCACTAACCTTCCCATCCTTGGGAAGATCCCTCAATTCTAGTATGCCCCTCAAATTCTATCCATAAACAATCTAAAAAGGACTCCTCCTTGTACTTCTATTCATAGAATCATTGAAGGCAAATTCAGCTTGTGGGAGGATGTTATCCCACTTTTCTCCATACTGTTTTGTTAAACATCTCAACAGGTTTCCCAATGACCTATTGACAACTTTAGTTTTCCCATTCATTCAAGGATGATAGGCTGAACTAAAGTTCAATTTTGTCCCCAACCTTTTCCATAAGGTTATCCAAAAGTGTCCAATGAATTTCACATCCTTGTCAGACACAATAGTTTGAGGAAGACTAGGTATCCTTACAATTTCTTTGAAATAGAAATTTGCTACATAGGTTACATCTTTTGTAATCTTACATGGCAAGAAGTGTGCCATTTTTCTAAACCTATCCACAACAACAAAGTTACTATCAAACCCTTTTTGATTCCTTGGTAGACCCATCACAAAGTCCATACTACAACTTTCCCAAGGTCTTGTAGGTATGGGCAATGGTTGGTACAATCTAGCATTGGTTGAACTACCTTTGGCTTTCTGACATATAGTACATTTCTCCACAAACCTTCTGACATCTCCTTACATCTTGGGCCAATGATAATGTCTTCTTACCTGTTCTAGGGTCTTATCCAACCCAAAGTTCCCACTCATGCTTCCACAATGCTTTTCCTTGACAATATTCTCCCTCATGGAACACTTAGGAATGCATAGTTGATGTACTTTGAACAATAAAACATCTTGAAGAAAATAATAATAATACTCAACATGATATGCCTCTAAAAATTTAGAACAAACTTTATAGATCTCATGAAAATCTTCATCATTCTCATACATACCTTTCAAGGAGTCAATACCTACACTTTGCAACTTTACCTCTTGCACTGTCATGGCTCTCCTGCTCAAAGAATCAACCACTTTATTAGAAACTCCTTTCTTATGTTTGATTGAAAAAGTGTATTTCTTGGATTGATTCAACCCACTTCATGTGCTTATGGCATAGTTTCTCTTGGCTATTCAAGAAACTAAGTGCTTGATTGTCAGTGAAAACTACAAACTCCTTTGGAAGGAGATAGTGCCTCCATTTCTTCAAGGCTTGAACTATGGCATACATTTCCAAATCATAAGAGGAATACTTCCTCTTATCCTCATTGAAATTTTCACTAAAGAATGTAATAGGTCTTCCTTCTTGGCTTAAAACAACTCCTATAGACGCATTTGATACATCACATTCAATAGTAAAAAATTTCTAAAAAATATGGAAAATCTAGTATAGACTTCTTTTCTACCTTTTTCTTGAGACTTTGAAAAGCCTCCTCAGCCTCCTTGGTCCACACAAACTTGCAATTATTCCCCCCTTTGATAATCTCCAAAATTGGTGCACAAATCTGACTGAATCCCTTGATGAACTTCCTGTAAAAAGAAGCCAATCCATGGAAGCTTCTAACCTCTGTCATTTTCCTTGGAGAGGGCCAATTCAAGATGTTTTCCGCCTTTCATGGATCCATCTTTATGCTTCCACCTAAAATCACAAAGCCAAGGTATACCAACTCTTCTTGCATGAAGACACATTTATCCAAATTTATTAGGAGCTTTTCCTCTTGCAATATTTTAAGGACCAAATTTAAATGCTTTAAATTCTCATCCTTAGTCTTACTAAAGATAAGGACATCATCTAGATATAAAATCACAAACTTGCCAAGGAATGGTTTCAAAACTTCATTTATGAGCCTCATGAATGTACTTGGAGCATTTTACAACCCAAAAGGCATCACCCTTCATTCATAGAGGCCTTCATTAGTCTTAAAGGTTTTCTTCCACTCATCTCCAGCCCTTATTCTAATTTGGTGGTACCCACTTTTCAAGTCCACTTTTGAATAGTACTTTGCACCCCCAAGATGGTCCAAAAAGTCCTCAATCCTAGGCATAGGAAACCTATACCTAATGGTGGTTCTATTAATTGCTCTAGAATCAGTACATAACCTCCATGTCCCCTCTTTCATTGGTGCTAATAAGGAAGGGACTAAACAAGGGCTCAGACTCTTAGTTATCAAACCCTTGTCCAAAATTTCTTGGATTTTCTTGGACATCTCTTCATTCTGTTGGGGAGTGAGTTTATATGTTTCTTTTTTTGGAAGTGTGACTCCAGGGATCAGATCAATATTATGGCTAATATCTCTGATTGGGGGTAGGGTGTTTGGTAACTCCTTGGTTACAATCTCCTTATACATCTCTAGAAAATCTGCTACCTCTTTAGGACCTACTCTCCTAGGCTCCTCCTTCACTTTCAACACCTTTCCCTCTTCTTGTTTTGGAAACACTACCAAGGCATAACAAGGAGTAAATTTCTCCTTTAACACCTTTAAAAATTGTTTCTCTCCTACAAACAAAAACTTGGAATCTTTTTGTTCTTCACCATTATCAGGTAGGGGTAGTAAAGTTACCTTCTTACCTTGGTGCTAGATGGAGTAGGTGTTCTTCCTTCCATCATGGTGTGCCTCCAAGTCATACTGCCACAGTCTCCCTAAGAAAAAATGACACGCATCCATAGGTACAATGTCACAAAGTACTTTGTCCTTGTACTTCCCAATCTGAAACTCTATCCATTCCTCCTCTTCAATTACTGTTTGTTGTCCTTTTGTGAGCCATGACATGTTGTAGGATGTGGGATGTGGGATCCTCTTTAACTTTAGCTTTTCAACAACTTCAAGGGAGACCAAATTGTTGTTAGTAATAACTGAGAGCGGGGGGTGAATCAGTGGCCTCAAAAATTTATCCTTTAAACTTTAATCCACCAATTAATACACCTCAGATTATTAAGTCCCTACAAGATGCATGCCTTGAAATACTTGAAATAATTAACTGTTTGTCAGTTTACCTTGTCTGTCCTTATTCTCCTTGATTATTGATAGACAGTAAAACTCATTTACCGATACTTAGTAAATAGGCAGAGTATACCAATCAATCCAGAAATGCATATGTGAAATGTAAAACAATAAAGTAATAAACCATACACACATAACACATGGATTTTCACGTGGAAACCCTGTTAAGGGAAAAAACCACTGGGACCGGTACCCCAAATTTTCACTCTTCTAAAGTGAGCCCTGTTAGGAGCCAACCCTGTTAAAGGTTACAAACACACGGTTAAGTGCGACCTTGTTAGTGGATTTTTATACATAGGTTGTCACTAAATATCTGGCATCTACGCTACCATCCTTGAATCAGTCTTTATACTGTCAATAGGCTTTATGCTAATCTTACTACCATCCTTGAATCAACCTCCTTAGACTGTCAATAGGCTTCAGGTAAGACCATTGCTACTATCATGAATCAACCTTTTTGGTAATCTGTTAGGATATACCTCAATTATAGAAGACGGTTAAGTCCTGCTCTGTTAAGAGACTTAATGCTTTAATGGTTAAACTGAAATAGAATGACATGTTTCTAATGCAACTTTGAATTGCAGATATTTAGATCTATTTATGTACAATACCTCTTTGATCAATGTATCAATTCAATTCCTTTGTGCTTCACACTTTCTGCTCTGTGATGCTATGCTTGTCTGTTCGTCGGTGTCTGCAGAATTCTTTAGCTCTCCCTTAGCTTGTTTGATCAGGACTGTATGAAGTTTATCCTTCACCAATTTCTCTTCAACATCTTCTTTTAATTCACTCCCCTGTGTATCTGAGTGCATACAGAAAATGAATTATGCTTGTCTCTTATATAAACATGATATTCCTTAATTCTTGATTCTTGATTCTTGGCGTGAAAAACAATCCAGTCAATTCGATTTACAGCTTTAACTCCTGATTTATCTCGTAGTTATCTTCTTGCCAACTGTGTAAATCAATTGCTTAACTATGTTTGAATAAAACAAATAAAACAATCAGTTAAGTCTATCCTTAAGCTCTACCAGCTAGATATTTTGTCATTTTCTGATCTGTTGGTCAATTCTGTAGTTCGTCGCCGGTGACAACTGCCAGTTTCGTCAGTGTAACTTCAGTTAGCTTTGGGATCTCCATCCGTCGGGCATCATTGGATCTTTCTCATCGGGAAACTCTATTTTCAGCTTGTCGGGCATCCTGTGATTCTGCTTCATCAGGCAACACTGTCTTCTGCTCATCGGGCATCACTGTGACTTTATCTCTGTCTTTACCAATGGTGTGCACTCCGTCGGTGTAGTCTATCACTTAGTGAATACTTGACTTTTATGCATTGCTAAAAGCATAATCATTGTTCCATTGATTCTATGAAGTCTTTGTTATTATGTGTATGACCATACAGATGATATCAAGTTCACATCAATGAAAATACAAGCCATTAACTGATTTAATGTTTTGCATCATCTTCAACTTAACATTATCAAACATTCAATCAGTTACATGTCATCAATCTCTCCCTTTGGCATTGATGGCAACATGTTATATTATCACACTATACTATTTCTAATACAACATGAAATACAATTGTTGAGATTCATCAAATTACCAAATAGTTTGTTTTGATAACTGATAAAAATGTCTGACCATCGGTAAGCTCTGTGTTAGCTTAAATTTGATTATTGCAGCTATCCTTGTTTCTTCTTCTGATGTGTTGTGTCCTTTGTTTGTGTCAATTTATCTCTTTTGACTTTTCTGCTTCTTGATGTCACTATCTTTTATTTGCAACTATTATAAATTCTCTCCCTATGGATATAATCTCTCCCTGTTTGGAGTAATCTGATAATGAATAGTTTCACATGATAATATGGATACATTCTCTCCCTTTGACAACAATGCCAAACAAATATTTGTCAAATATCTAACATTCTGTCAAGCAATTTCTTCTATCCATAATATCCATCATCAATATAACAATATGTTATGGTGCTTGGTTCTGATATATACCTTTCTGTATATAGATGTAGCTTTGAAGTTCATTTTCTGCTAGCATCAATCATAAATGATATTCTGATAATATATGGCTGATACAACCTTTAGTCCTTTTACTGACTGGTAGACATGGGTTTGACCCCTAGTCTTTTTCTCAGGTACTCAAATATATCCTTGGGTAGTGGCTTGGTGAAGATATCAGCCAATTGTTCTTTTGATTGCACATATTCAAG
>MU227776.1:1538765-1549767 GCA_018584345.1 Thuja plicata
CCCTTCATAACCATTTGAAGGATCCAGGATTTCAAGCTTACATGCGCCATTACTCTGTCAACATTCAAGCTATCTTGCGATCACACACACTTTGCAATTATCAAATTCTCGACGCTTCTCAAGTCATCGACGCTGCCCAGCCAATACTGAGCATCAAGAACAGCGTTTCAGAAGGAGCAGAGAGAAACAATAGAAGCTTCAAGCATCGAAGGGTTTGCATTCGTTTGTCTTCCTTTTTGTTGTTTGTACATTTTATTGCTCACGTTTCTGTTATTCGTTTAGTAGTCATTGCGTACTTGATTTGCATTCACTTGTGAACCTTTGCTACTAACCCCCGCCCTTGGAAAGCTGTGGGAAACTGGAGAGAGAAGCGTACAGTAAGTAAAGAAACCCACGAAAAAAAAAACAATTGCTTGAAAAATTAGCTACTTTGGGAGTCACTTAAAAGTCCCTTTTTGTATATAATTTGAAGTCTGCAATTTAATTTCCTTCCTTTAAGTTGAAACCAAAAATTATATTATATTAGATTAGGTAACCATGAATCTTACTATTTTAGCAATTTAAGCATCTTACTAATTTGAGATTTCTGTTGACACTCCTATTGAATCTTAATATTCATTAACTTAATTAAAAATGGATTAAGGATGATTAAATAAATCAAAGTGTTATCTATAAATATTGAACAATAGGATAATAATCATGTTATAAATTTATACAAATTGTTATTAATTATATTACGATGTATTTATCTATTTATTTGTTATAGTTACAAGATATGTATGTTAATTATTTTTGGTAATGTGAAATATGTAATCCAATGATGTAATTCTCTTGTTTGAAACGAAGTCATATATATAGTGATATCATTAATTTCCAATATAGTAAAAGAACCAATAGTAATTTTTTTTAATCATCATCTAGATGTGTCACCATTCACATAATAGTATCGCTATTATGGCAAAAACATTGATATCTAGTATGTAGCTTTACCACAAATTTTTCTTAATATAAAGGTTAATTGCGTACTTCATAGTCATGTCTTCACATATGATGATATGTGAAATGGTGTTGTGATCGATATTAAAGGGCAATCTACTTTCAACATAGAATAACATTGTAAATGAAACTAATATTAAAATGTAGTTGTTCTCAAGCTAATCAAGTTAACTCTTGTTTAGAAAATAAAATTTAGTACAGACAAAATGATAAGGCGTAAAGTTATCAAATTAAAAAAAAAATTGTGTGGATTTGTGCCTAAATTTGGCCTTAAAATTTTGGGCATTACAATTGGTATCAGTAGAAGGTTGCAACACTAGGGCACTATTTGGGTCCAATTCATATAAAGAAAACTTACAGGTCATTATGTGATAGTAGGTTAAAGAATGTTATATTCAAGGTAATTAATCTATATTAGATAATAATTAGTTGGTTGATGTTAATCGAGGAATCTTTCCTTAATCATTTTTAAAATGAGAAAATACGGTGGCTAACTAGAGGAAGCATGAGCTCAACTAGGAGATGTAATATGTTATGTTAAAATCTACTTATAATATATTGAAGCCTTGTAATCATAGGTAAAAGTGAGTTACAGTTCATAACATTGAGGTGATTAATGTCATCATATCAAAGTAATATTACAAGATCATATGGGATTATTAGATATAGATTATCCAGATTTATTCACTTACATAATTATATACGAACACAACAATGTATGGAAGTATTTAAGAGATGAGAGAAATCTTAGCATTGACTATATTGGAAGCAGGTAATTAAATGGAATAGTGCTACTAGAGAGTGTCATATTGAGTGAATTCTTCATAACACCTCACCTAGCTATAACACCTAAAAGGGACACAATTACATGACTTAGAAATGGTCGCCAAGGTATTTTAAGCGATAGATAGATAGCTTCGATACAAAGTTGGTTTCAATGATAAGGTTTACTTGTGTACAATCTAGTAAACTCATGAAATCCATTTTTGGAATAGTGCAAGCTCATTTAGTTTAAATTCAATCTTTATAAGTGTTTTACTATCCAAAGTTGAATTAAAAGTTGTAGAACTTGGGAATAAAGAATCAAGTTATAGAAAAATTGCTTAGGAGGAAATAACTTTCGCATAATGATGAAATTTAGCTAATGTCATGTGTAAGCAATTTCATGTTTGTAACAAAATATGGAAATTACTTGAGAAGATGCATCATTGAATTAGTAAATTGGAAGTTAAAATTTTGTTCAAAAACATTTTGGGTATAACAGTGTTATTCACTATTTTTGTTGTCTTAAAGGCATTAAACTTCTCATAAAGTTCTAAGCATGAGGGAAGGAAGGATTCATGGTGAGACAAGGGAATAAACTTGAAACCATGTAGCATGAATACTCAGATTTAAAGTGATATATTATTGTGTTGTTAGTTTTGTTTAGTACAACTTTGATCATGAGTTATAATAAGAACATTGATAATGGGTTAATTTCCTAAGGAAATTGTACCTTGGTATAACTCTTATATTTTGTGAAGTTAAATTTTGATTATAATCTATGTGTAATGATCCATTTCTTTGATATGATGATGCAAAATCATGTCATTGTAAAGGTCAATGAATTGTAAAATCCCTATTTTATTAAGTGTGTATACATCAATGAAAATTTTCCATGATAGAAATAGAGAACTTTTTATGTCATGATGAGTAAAAATGCATATCTTTTGTCTAAATGTAAACATAACTAATCTAGTTGATTGAAGAACTCAATAATGATCATGTATAAAATGACAATCATTGATCTAAAGAATAAAGGATAGAACTGTGGGCGAGATACATCAATATGTAATGGGATAATGCTCAAAAACTATAGAATTTAATTTTATATAACAAAAGGGAATACATGGACACACATGAGTAATGAAACGAATCTTGTTTGAGAAAGACAAATGCATATACACAACTCACTCTCATACTTGTTTGTGTTTTAACCTTGTGAAAAAAATGGTAAACACCCCATTTTGTGAGGTAATGTGGTATTATTGTGGAGGTGTTGTATGTGTGGAAATGATTGTGGACATCGTGAAAACATTTGTGTAGTGACATGTGAAATAAGCCAGTAAATGTGATGTGTCTCAAGTTGGTGACTCTTTCCGCCTAACTTCGGGAAGGGTGAGGTGGATGGCATATGAGATCCTTCAAGGAACACACCTTGTGATAACAATATGAATGAATGTGGTAGTGAAAAAAAATGTTCATGTTATTTGTTGTTTTGATGTTGTATTTTTTTGTGATGTGTTTATTTGGTTTTGTGTAGGTAGTAGTTCCATAGCATATGCTATATGAGACACACACCATGTAATTAGGGGTTGAGTGATAGAGGGCACCCATTGGAGTCTTACGAACAAATGTAATGATGGTAGTAGTTCCATAGAAATATTTTTTTTCTGCTATATAGATGCACAACATGTTGAGAGATAGAGGACCTCCATTGACTGCAAGACTCTAAAGGACATTAGTCCCTATAGACTCCCCCATATGTAGAACCACACTTGTTGGTTCATTGTGTAAGCCTACACTTTAATGTGTTTATCCATGGGTCAAGGATGGTTCCTATAATGGCAGTGATACATGGATGTTATGACAAATATATTGGCTTTTCAGATACATGGCATTACAGATTCATTATTAATAATGTCCCAGGTTGTGCGAGATTGATGTTGGTTATATTTTATGTGGTAGAGACCACCTTCATATGGCATGCTATTATATGATTATGTGCTTAAGAGAACCACCATTCCCCTCCTCCCTCTGAGTGACCTTAATAAGGTCACATAGTGCTCGTAATGTGCAATTGATTTAATTTCTTCTATTGGATATTTATTTTCTATTCTTTGATATTGCCAATTTTCATAATGTTGTGATTTCACTTGGCTATCTAATCTATGTCTCCATATTTATTATTTCCCTTGTTTCATATTTTTATCTATGATAGACCTTCTAAACCCCTTCTATAATGACTTGGTTTAATAGCTTAAATCCTTTGATAACTATGTGCACTTTATTTCTATTTTGCAAATGACTCATTATTGTTAGTAACTCATCAATTCAAATATTATTTTCAAAATTTAAATTCTTACATGAAAAATTATTCAACAAATTTGTAATACAAAGAAATAACTCTCAAACTTCTGGTATCTAATATTCGTAGGTAACATGGTCAACAAACAAAAATAAACTAGGAAAAAGATGTTAATTTGTGGAAGAGGTGCAAACTAACCATTCAAGCGTAATGAAAGATAAATCTATAAAAGGATTAACAAAATAACTATTTTTTGATGCACAATTGGTTACTATTGTGAAAAGGCTTAATTTATAGAGGAGTTCAAATATTTTCAATGTTACATATATTGTTGTGAAAGAAATTTCAATTAATAACTTTCATTTATATCATATCCATTGAATTAAAAACCCATAAATTTAAAATCCATATTAGTTATACCCAAAACTCCACTATAATAATTAGACATACTCAAAATATTAAAAAGAATAATTTCATACCTAAAACTCCATCTATCTTATAGAACCATCCCTATACCAATATGAGGAACTCTTATTAATAAGTTATAAGATGCTTCAAAAGTCATTTGTAATATATTAATGCAAAGTCATATAAATTTCGATTGGATATAACCTTGCAAAATGTAAAGTACATGTGGCTGCTGGGATTCGAGCCCAGGTCTCCACGGCCACAACGTGGAATTCTCACCACTAAACTACAGCCACTGATGTTCTACCGTGTCTTGTATTAAAACAAACATATAATAAAATTGGAAGCAGAAGTCTTCGCACACGGTCCCTTTGCCAGGAGCATTGAATACGCTTCAAAGGGTTCTCGTGCTTCCACTCTTAACAAACTATTTCAATGAAAAAGCTGATCGATGGAAATTTAAAAAAACCCGCACGTGGACGGCAGGGATTCCATGTGACATTTTGAACTGTATAGCATAGCTCATGGGAATGCATCCACAGTTCGAATAATCATTCGTGTTTTTTTTTGGGTTAACAAAACAACTTTGAGCATTCTAGTTTATGTTAGATATGATGACGGCTGGGCTTAATCTGGGCTTCCATGGAGATTTATGTCTGAAATGCCGCCAACATTAGTTCAAGTGGTGGATATTTTTCCTACAGAAAGACGATTCTTGGCTTCGTTTACGCAATGGTTGCTGCAGCGGGAACAATGGGAGCTTCGGAACAGGGTATGTACATCCATCGATTCTCAATACAAATGCCCTCGCAAACATGTGTGCAAAATGTGGCCATAGACAACGCACGTGAACTGTTTGACAGAATGCCTCAAACATATATGATCTCCTCCAATTGGATAATTCCAGGATATGCACAAAATATATTTGTTGAAGGGGATTCAAAAACTTTCAATCAAATGTAATCGGTAGGTGTTAAGCGAGGACTCCAGAATTTTTGCCAGCATCCTCTCTGCCAGTGCCAAAATGGGAGCTTTGGAAGGGGGTGTGGACATCCTTTACAGGTTAAAGCAGAGAGGAATTTTGTCACATGTTGTGTGTATGTTTGGAATGATCGAATCCTTGGTAGAATAAATTCCTATAGTGACATTTTCACGTGTTCTTTTCTCTTTTCATCCTTTTCTTTATCTATTGAGTGAAGTCTGGTCTGCATCTTATTTTTACATATCTTTCATGCTTTTTGTTCTTATAATCTGATAATTGATCAAAATGTTGATGCTAAATAACATACACAATCAAAACCAGAAATTCAAGCTTTAAAAATGAAACATGTCAAAAGTGAGCTCTCCAGTCTCTTCTAGATGTTTAAAAAATCGCAATCCTCAACAGACCAACCCTACAAAGAGGGATCTCATGTATTAACCTGCAAACCCTGAAAGATTTCCAGAAGCCAAATCCTTACCAGCTGTTGCACCTACCTTACCATGTGCTTCTCGCCAATACCCCAAGTCGTCGAAGGCTTCCACGCATGATAAGAATGAGGTATGTATACATTTTTCTTAAAATTTCTATGACAGATTAGCTTCAGAAAAAATGGGTTAAATTGTAACTGTAACTGCAGTTAAAGGGAAACGAGGTTAACCATCTACTGGTGACCATAAAAGTATTGGGCGGTGCTGGCCTTTTGAGAATTTTGGTGGGTTGAGATGATGTGATGCAGAAAGTAATAGAAACCGCCCTTAAATCATTTGCTCATGAAGGCCGTTTGCCCGTCCTTGGAGAAAACACCAAGCAATTTGAACTGTACTATGCTAATTTGTCAAGGTACTTTGATCTTTCTTGAATCTTCACATTTTGTAACACACAAATCTAAATCATGAAAAAAAAGTACAGTTGTCTTTGTTTGCATTCACTTGTAAATTGTTGTATGGTAGGGGAGAGGACTTATTAGTTGAGCATCCTAACTTAGCACTTTTCAAAATTCTAATGAAAATTTCATACAAAATCTTATTTGGTAAGTCCTCTACTTATAACTAAGGTTTTAGGGCCACATCATCAAATATGATGTCACATTAACATGCTTTTTGCGAAGGTGTCTAGAAAGACCCCCAAAAAATGTGAGACCCATACTCGTGCAATAAGTCATGTTTTGTTTGTGCACTAATGTGACATCGCATGATTTGTTTCTTTTTAGATCTAAGAAATGCATTTCATTCAACCATGAGTAGTTCTCATAACCACCAACAACTTTAAAGTCACAACTTTTGGTGTAATATTGTTTAAAATATTGGTCATTAACTAATAAGTGATAACAATTATTGGAACTCGCTCAAGTTCTAGGTCTTTTCCCCTATCTTTAAAGTCAAATAACTTGGGATTTTGCCTTGAATTAGAATCAAGTGTGATAAGTATGCAATTAAAAAAATAATGAATTGTTTACGTCTTGATTTTTTTAGGTGGCTCATCTAATTTTACACTAATTAGTAGATTTTATTGACAAAACTTGTTTAAGTTAAGATGAGCCACATATAGAACATCATTAATAAAGGTATGAATGTAGAACAACTCATTACTAAAATCCAGGCCTCAATTATGGAAGTAGTTAATAGTAGAAATATCAATGATAGCTCAGATAAGGTTTTCACGCCCAGGGATGATAGAATGAGGAATAAATGGTTTGGTCTAAAAATCCCTTCCTTTGTAGGAAACAACTCAAAAATGAAAGATTTGAAAAGAATGGAGTGCAAATGGGAAGCCCCAGAGAGAGGGTGGGTCAAACTAAATTTTGACAGAGCTTTGAGAGGTAATTCGGGGGTGGCTGGCATTGGTTGTTGTACTCACGATTGGGAAGGTAATTTATTATCAAGTTTGGCTAGACCTATAGGAGTTGAATCTAACAGTATGACAAAATTTACTACCCTAGCGGAGAGTTTGATAATATGAAAAAAAATTGCATTTGGATCATGTGGCTATAGAAGGAGACTCGACAATTGTGGTCAATGCCATTAGAAATGGTAAGACTCCTAACTGGAAGTTGAATGGTTTGGTTCAAAGAATTATGGAAATCTTGAGTTTCTTTAAGCACTATACTATCAATCACATATATAGGGAAGGGAATGGGAGGGCTGATAAATTAGCAAATCTGGGTGTTGACGGTAATTGGATAGGCAGTATAGCTTAGCTCTATTACAAGTTGGTAAAGTCAGGTCTTGAGGCTTGAGTTTTGGTAAATATGCAGATTATGACTTGGCCTTCTCTTGGTTTTTCGTCCTTCATAAAGCTTGGTGTCTCTCTAGTAGGTCTCATCTTGGTTCATGTTTGTTGGGTCCTGTAGTTTATTTAGGCCTCTCTGTTTGTTGTGGCATCCCCTTTGCCCCCCTCTGGTTTATGTCCCTTTGGTCTTGTTCCCTCTTCCTAATTAATCCCTTGGTCTCTTGTCTTTCAGTTTAACAACCTTACTTGGGTATGTGCACCAAGTTGTGAACCAAAAAAGTGGACACATATTTTAAAAAAATTCAAATTTCATATAACCTGATCGGGTTATTGAAATTTTGAAATTGTACTAGGCTTACCAAGCCTAGACAAATTATTAAAAAACTCTATCTTTCTAATAACCCGATCGGGTTCTGAGATGTTTCTAATAACCCAATCGGGCTCTGAGATGTTTCTAATAACCCGATCATGTTATTAGAAAAATGTTATATTTTGGAAAGCCCGTGGCTTAGGCCATTTCTAACGCCTAAACCGCAGAGCAATAGAGTGGAGGAGAGAAAAAACACATCAGAACCCGATCGTGCTTTGAAGAAAACAACATTTCTTCAACAATTTCCACATGTTCAAGCAATGGCGCCTTGTAACAAAGGTATGTTTTATTATTATTATTATTATTATTTTGCATTTGTAATCAAATTAGGTTATGATATTGATTTTTTGTTTTCTTTTATTAATTTCATATTAGATTTATCAAACAACCCAAGAAGAGGAAAAAGAAATGAAAGACCACCCACTGTAAACCCTCTTAAAAATTATCCTCGTCCACCACCATCACCACCCATAAACCCTCCTCAAAATTCTTCTCGTCCACAACCACCACCACCCATAGACCCTCCACACGTGTCATTAGATCATGTAAATGAAAAACAAGAGGACCTCGTGCAATGCCTTAACCAAAATAATGCACAAATTAATATATTAGTCAATAGGTTGAAGGCTTCCGGTCTTCAACATCACTCTACCCTCGTCACCACATTAGAAAAAATGTCCAATAGTGCAAATGAGGTGTCTCAAGAGGTAACAAAATGGGGTTCATGGATGGATAGGTTTCGTAGATATTATGTTGATGGTTTATCATATGAGGATGTGAAAATAAAAGACATACAAAAACGTGACATATGTGCCTTTTTTACCGATCCTAATACTAGCAAAGAAGATAATACAAAATGGTTTCCTATACATTGGTGTGCTCGTAGGGGGGTGAAATCATCTTTTTGAGATAGGTGGTACATGGTATTTGACCAACCACCTTGTAATAATAATGAGGCGCCTTTATATTTTTTGAGAAAGCTATACTGTGAGTTTATCCTCGGTGAGAAGCCGAATTACTGACTTTCGTGAGTTCCAGGGTAGAGGGAGAGGCTATGTGTAGGATAGACCTGGGGCACATAGGATTACCTGACCATAAGAGAGGAGGCGCACTGCGAGAAAACCCCTCATTCATGTTGTGGTCCTAGTAGTGGTAAAGGAGTCTATGGATATACAGACTCTTCATGCAGCTGCATCATTGACTGATGTCATTATCCAGCATGACACTCAGTTAGTTGGAGGAGAGGATGGATTAGTGTTTGTGCCACCTCCATCTTCATCAGATGCGCCATTAGGATCATCCCATCCCATGCCAGCTCTATTTTCATCAGATGCACCATTAGGATCATCTCATCCTGTGCCAGCTCCATTATCGTCAAATACAGTTGTAGGGTCAACCCAACCCATTGAGCATATCTGCATCGGTTGTAATGGTATATGTGATGGGGTAGATAGTCAAGCGAGTGCGGATGGTTCGACATCCCATTCATGTGTACATTGCGGGAGAAGATGTCAGGCATCCACTACTGAGGATATGGCCCTCACAGATGATCTGTTGTCAATGGTGTATGGTATAGAGCCGACATAGGTTTGTTTAAATTTGTGTTTTGACATGTTATTTTAATTAATTACCTAAATATGTTAAAAGTAAATAAATTTTTATGTATAGAAGAATCTAAATTGATACATGAATAATATGCATTACAGGATGCAGCTGTTTGTACGAGAACACCAAGGGGTGCTCGTTCTAGTAGACGTGGATGGGTAGCTCAAACACCTGAGTAATGTTTTTTAAATATTCATAAAATAGAATAGTACGTTATTTTTCAAAATATCATATCTTAATAATTTGTATGGTGGTAACTTAGTGTAGTCATAGAATTAGTGTATGTTTGTTTTCTATTGCTTTATGGTCAAAGAATTTGTTCTAATGTAATTCAACTCAAGGAATTCATAAAATGATGGTACTCCCTCAAGGAATTAGGTTGAACGCAAAGGATTCAATAGAGATCCCTGGCTTTTGGTAACCTAGACATCATACTTTTGAACAAGTTCACTTCCTTGTCCAGCCATCATGACTCAAACTGATTTGAACTCCCGCCCTCCATCCTTGGACTCAATTCAACCAATGCTGAACTCATACATAGACTCATACCCCAACCAATCACTTATTGGCTTCTGAATCAACCTTGAACATCATCTGGAACATCCAACCATCGTTCTCTTACTCTTATTTCTTGTTCAAAATCATGAATACAATATCTTATTGTTCAATGATTGTGAATGTCCTCAATCCTTCAATACACCTCCATGGCCTTCTGAAGACTCCCAACATATAATTTCTAAGACACCCCAAGAACCCCTCACCTTATACCAAGGTCCATATCCTATCGCTCAAAGCACATTCACTTGCTAGTTCAGTAAACTCTATTCTCTAGCATTTCACTGTCATACTAGGACAGTCCCCATATACTAGTCTATATCTTCACCATAGACAAGAACCCATCTACACCCTAGGTTCACAAGCACCCCAAATATTTTCATCACTGCCCATACCACCTACTCGCAACCTAAAAGCACTCCAAATCCCCTCATGCTAAGGGTAAACACACTAAAACATACTCATTTCCAGGCTACAATAGTCATGTTACTTGCTGCAAAAGTGGTCCTAACCTCTGACCTCCACGAATACAATCCGGACCATCCTTCTCTAACTATGACTACAAATCTGTTAAAGAGTAGTCTTGTGTGTGAAAGAAGAGAAAACTTTTATATTGTAATAATGGTTCGTAAAATTGTTTATAAACTTGTGATAATAGAGTTTTGGAGCATAAGCATTTGTGGAATTCAAGTGAATCATAATCTTCATTGTAAACTATTTCTTATATATTTATTTGGTGTTTTATAGGGCTTGTCAGGGGCTCAGATTTCTGAGATTGATGATGTCACCC
>MU227776.1:1556156-1566654 GCA_018584345.1 Thuja plicata
ATCTCTTGATGACGTAGGAGGTGCTTGAAGACCACATTCCTGCAAAATAGTGTTAGTGTGCAAAGTACAACAAACATGATGATATATATCATAATGCATGAAAAATTCAATATGTACCCTACAACAAAATGTGGTGTGCGCATGATTAATCTTGACGCAAAAGGGTTTTTTCATTTCAAAAAATCTTTGACTAATTTTAATTTGAGGAAATCTTTGGAGGAATCTTTCATAAAATTGTGTTTGTGTCATATCCAAAAAAGTGTTTTGGATGTGGCATATGAATTGTAGATCTGATTCTCCTCCTAACAATGTCTCTTTGGTTGGGTGAAACCCTTGTGTTGTCATGCCAAAACTTTTCAATTAATGTTCTTAATGCATCAACAACAAAATTTTTCTTTTTTGGGAGTCTACCCAAGAATGACCAAAGAGAATTAGAGTTTGGATCCTCAATTCTGTCTCTCCTGTGTAAGGATCTCTATAATGTTGATCTACCTATCCTTAATGACTTGCTTGTTTTGCTTACTATAGGGGATTTTTTCATTTCCTTTCCCATTATAGTTGATGTGAGGACACGTCGAGTAACATTGGCATATTTACTGCACGATTTTGAACCAATGACTTGGTATGCATCGAATAGATTTCTCACAATGGTTCTCTCGGTACTATTTTCAGATGTTCTCAACCCCACAATTCTCACTGTCTCTCTAAATTTCAGATTCTTAATCATTTCAAAAACTACTTGACATCTTCCACTTTGATTTAATTTTTTAAAATAGTTATTCCAAATCTTTTTAACAACTCTTCTACAATTTCTTTCCGACATTTAATCATGCATTGGCCTCAAGACATTTTCATCAATGTCAATTAGAAACTTTGATTTTCTATGAATTATTCTAGGAGGTGTTAACACATCTGCATGATCTACATTTTCATTAGATGAATTATGTGCATTTTCCCCCATCATCTCAATTGGTGTATGTTGAACATTTTCATTTTCATTATGTGCATTTTTTTCATTAATAACATTGAACTGAAATGGTGCATTAGATGAATTAGGTGCATTTATCCCCATCATTTCAATTGGTGTATGTTGAACATTTTCAATTTCATTATGTGCATTTTGTTCATTAATGACATCAAATTGAAATGGTGCATTAGATGAATTAGGTTCATTTGTCGCATTAACATTAACATTTTCATCACTTACATTGCATGCATTTGATGATTTACCTTGTCGTATTCTCCTAATGTGCTCCATTTGTCTTTCCTTTTCTGTCTTTGGTTGTTCAATTGTTCCTCTTTTGTTCTTTCCCATTTTTCGTATTGAATGGAGCCTACGAATAATATCATGAACATAGAATAACATGTGAACATCAAATCCAAAAAATAAGAACAAATCAACCATTTTCTTGAAATGAGAACTTACAATGATAAAATAACATAAAAAACACCAATAAACAACACAATTCAATCATTGCAAAGAAAAAACATGCAAAAAAGTGCAGACTTGTCTGTTACTGGCGTAAAACAATAGAAAAATAGAAGTCGGACCTTGTGACAACTTGCAATGATTGTTTTAAGACCGTTGAAGCAAGCAACGTTCCTAATTCAACAGAACCCAACCGGGTTATGAAAACATAAAGGCTCAATGCTCCTCATTCCTCAGAATCTGATCGGGTTCTGAAAAGATAAGAACAAAGGAGGAGAGAGAGAGAGAGAGAGAGAGAGAGAGAGTTCCTCTTTCCTTAGAACCCGATCAGGATATGAGAACATAAAGGCTCAATGTTCCTACTTCCTTAGAATCTGATTGGGTTCTAAAAAACTAACAAAGGAGGAGAGAGAGAGAGAGAGAGAGAGAGAGAGAGAGAGAGAGAGAGAGAGAGAGATTTTTACTTCTTCATAACCCGATCGGGTTTTGAAGAAGTGAAAATTGTGCATTTTATTCTCCAGAACCCGATTGGGTTATGGAGTTGAAAATGTACTTTTTCTTTTTGAGAATGCGATTGAGTTATTTGAAATTTAGAAACCCGGTTGTTTTATGGCTTGGGAAGAGGCTTGGAAAATGACCCAAAGACTTGGAGGCTCATTTTCCCTCTATTTTTGTTCTTTTAGATGTTTGTTTCATCTTGTAAGATGAATTATCAAATTTATCTTCATCAGGTTTGAAAATTTTCAACAGGGTAGCTCTATAATTTTCACCATAATCTCATACGTCTTCTTAACTTTCTAACCATATAAATTTTTTAATTTTTAGACAACATTAGCATAGTAAATTTTAATTTTCTTTACTAGTGTCTTGACAGTCCTCACAGACATATGTCTACCATTTTTTTAATAACTTTTAATATACTTTACCCAAATTAAAAATAAATTACATCTTATTGTTCTACACTTGATTCTATACAAAAAAAATTTAAAAAAATTCAATTTCAATTATTTTGATGCAAGTTATGCCCAACGCATGAACATGTACCAAATTTTCAGGATGTGGTCACTTCAAAAATCACAGAAAAAAATACAAATCAGAAAATTACAAAAAAATATACAACTTCTAGATCTCACTCTTACCTATCATCCTACCAAAGGGATTTGAAAAATATTTAATATAACTATATCTTGTGTACAACGCACGAAAACAACTATGTTATGTTTTTCTGAAAAAAATTGGAACAAGTTTTTGTGCGCGCAAGGTTTGACCCTCTTAATCTTATTGGTTTTTTTAAAAAAATTAGTATTTTAGAAACTAGATTTAGAGTACTACAATTTTTTATTTTTTACAGATCTTCTTACTTTGAGTACATGACCCTCAAACATCTATTCCAAGTTCAGGTTTACCCGATTTCAGAAAAAATGTGTCGACTTATACCCCCCTTTTTGGTTCACAACTTGGTGCACATGCCCACTTGTATTCCTTTTGTTTCTCCTTTCTATTGTTGCTTTCCCATGTGAGACTGCTTCTCGGCTAGGCTCTCTCCTGCCTTCCTTTTTCCTAGGTATTCTTGTTTGGGGGCTTCAGGGAGGAGAATCAATATTGGCCTAAAAAATCCCTGCTCTATGATCCCACTTGGTCATATGAATTAATGTCTACATATGATAAATTTAGACAGGATTGATATAATTTTCTATGGTTTCACTACTATGACTTTTGAGGTGTCGACATTACTTAGTGATGAATGTATCGGGTATTTAGAACCAATTTGACACAGGCATATAGATCAATTTGCATGTTTAACTATGGTTTGTATGAACTTCTATTAAAGATGTCAGTTTTGGATGGCAAATATGGATTTCAGACTTACATGCTAGAAATGGGTTGAGTATTGAGTTTACTTGGATTGGATGATTTTAATGCATGAGATAATGGTTTTGGAAAAATCAAGATTAAAAGAGGTGTATACATACATTTGTATTCATATGTACTTGTGTGTGTGTGTGTGTGTGTGTGTGTGTGTACACAATGATGTATGAATAGGAATGTATGTATGCACTCATGTTGATGCAACATAGCGTTATAGATGATGTGATAACAAGTTCTTTGCGCAGATTTTGGTTTTTCTTTACCCTCGACCATTAATGAAATACTTAAAACAGATTCAATATAGATATCAATGCTAAGTTAAACCTGGTATATACTGCTTTGTTCATGATTGTATTGGTATGCTAAAGTTGGAATTATGGTACCCTTTATGCTTTGGAGGTGGTATGAAATGTCTGTATAATAATGGCATAAATAATGTTTAGCCTGTTAACATCAATGAGTGATTTCAAAGATAAATCAAAGGGTAAACAATTAACCTGGTTGATAAGATGAATTGGTTGTATATTTTGGTAATATATTTTTTAGTAGATTATGTTGATCAATAGCAATTTTATACTCTGAATACAAACCTTTCATACAAACAAAAATGTTTTACACCTACCTTCATAATCATCAGGGATGTTTATTATATGCCTTGGTTGCTCCTTGGAGGAAGTGTTGGCAAGTGGCTCATTCAGGAGTGTATAAGGGTTTTCATTTATGGCAACACTATAGTTATGTGTGGTCGCTTGGAGTGGAACACAGTTTTGGTGTTAAGGTTTTGTAAAAATGACTAAGTCAAGGAAGCAATTTACTGAGTACAGGGGTACAGTTTTGGGCATAGAGCACTATATATGATGAACTTGTTGATGACAATTTTTCAATTGTGTATTGTCATTGATGTTTACACAAATGTAGTGATGTTTACACACATGTCTAATCCTATCTGAGTACAATCAGACCATGCCAAGCACTCTCATGCATTGAAGAAAACCAAAGTGCTTTTTAGTTCTAACCGAGTTCACTCGAGCAATACAATGTTGGTTGGGCATTGAAGGATTTCAGTGTTGACCAAGTTAAGCATTTAGTGTCAGCCGACTAACAACAGTTTACATTTTATGTTTAATTGGTTATATGCAGCCAACAGACATGAGTTTTATTATTTATTTGGAACGTTATTAAGGATGAATTGACAAGGCTTATCATATATACATAAGGTCAAGTTTGGATTGAATAAAAAGAAGTAAGAAAGTGAGATATGTATTTTGACATGAAGAGTGAAGGAAAAATCAAATGGGATTCTGATTAAGGACATGACACACAGAGCTGCAATAAAATATTCAATCAGTGAGGATCAAGTAATTAAATCCAGAAAAAAGCTCTGAGTCAACAAAGACAGTTGCTTATAAAAATAGGTCAATCCATTTTTACTCTCTAACAATTGTAGCAGTGATCAAAATCTCATTACAGAGTAGACTTAACAGTCTTTTGTAAATCCTCTCACAAGGTGACATTTCTACATTGAAGTGTTTGAATACCTCTAACAAGGCCACTCCTTATAGTGTGATTAAATCCTCTAATAGGGTCATACCTAACAGTGTTGTAACCTTTAACAGGGTTGGATCCTAGCAGGGCTCACATCAGAAGAGTGAAAAATAATGACTAGTTGCAATTGGTGGTTTTTCCCATATTGGGTTTCCACATTAAATCTTGGTGTTATTTGTGTACATGTTATTTTATTTATGGTTTATGTTTCTGCAATTAATTACTAAAGGATAATCATAGTTAATATCTTAAGATTTGCTATGTTAACCAAGTGACAATAGAATATCTGTGTTAACCAAGAAACAACGATAATTTTTTTTAAGACATCTAAGGGACTTGGATTTGTTTTTTTGGTAACTGATTCACCCCTCCCCTCTCAGTTACTCAACTCATTTCCAACAGAATTATGTCATGCGAGCTTAGAGGAAGGTATCAGAGCACCAAGTGCTTATAGGGAAGGTTTCAAGGCCAAAGCTAAAGATCAGAGATGTCTTACAGAAGGGAGATCCCCAAGCTTAACAAAGACAATTTTGTTGCATGGTAAGATTTGATGAGGCTACATCTATCTACTATTGGAGATACTAGTTTGCAATTATTGGACCATAGGTATGTGGAACCACCGAGACCTTTGACTATGGATCAGATGATAGACATGAAGCATCATAACATAATGATGATTGATATAGTCTCTGCACTTAGCTATTCTAAATTTGATGAAGTCAAGGACTGCCCTACTGCCTTTGATATGTGGAAAAAACTACATGATATTCATGGAGGAGATGCCAATGTAAAGAGAGCCAAAGAAGAAAGTCTCGGAGGTAAATTTGATCAGATGAAAATGAAAGAACGAGAATACATTGCAAAATACAGTTAAAGAATCAAGAAAAGTGTCAGTGCCATCAGAGTTGCCAGTGGAGTGACTAAAGACACAACTGTGGTTAGTAAGGTATTAAGAAATTTACTTCCTATATATGCAATTAGAGTTCCAACTATTCAAGATATGAGATGAAACAATGGTATAACTCTAGATGGATTGGTTGGAAGACTTACAACTTTTGAGTTGGATAACTTTGACAATTATTCTCCTAATCCTAGCAATCTTGAGTTTGCATTCAAAGCTAAATTGAACCTTGGAAATATGAAAGGAAAACCGATTGACAATGATAGTGATGATGATCTAGAAATCATTGAAGCATTACTTACAAGGAGAGCTGCAAAAGGAAAAGGACACTACAAAGGAAGAATACCATTGATTTTGTTTTCATGTGATGAGGTTGGTCACATTGCTGCTAAGTGTCCAAACAAGGAAGACAAAGGTGAGAGAAATTTCAACAAGTACAAAGGCAAGAAATATTTCAAAAGCTACAAGGACAAAGGTAAGAAATCTTGTTATATTGCTAAAGATTCTGATAGTGATGAAGATGAAGATGAAATGATTTATATTGCTATTAAGGATGTGTTAGATAATGAAGATAATGAAAAGACAACACTATACTCTCATATTAGCAAGAATGACACTTGGATAATTGATAGTGGTTGTTCTCACCACATGATTGGTGATAAAACCAAATTTGAACATCTTGAGCACTATGATAGTGGGAGTGTCATTTTTGGGAATGATGAACCCTGCTATGTAAAAGGTAAAGGTTGTATTGCTTTAATAGAAGGAATCAAATGTGATAATGCTTATTAGGTTGAAGGACTAAGGCATAATCTACTAAGTGTGGCACAACTGAATAACATTGGTTTCAAGGTAGAATTCATGAATGGGAAGGCCAAGCTCCTAGATGGTAAGGGAAACCTAGTTGGAACTGGCAGGAAAACAAAAGGTAATCTATTTTATCTTGATCTCAATGAAATTTCATGTTTTATTGCACAAGTAAAAGAAATCTAGTTATGGCATAAAAGGTTATGTCATGTGAACTTTGATAACCTAATCAACATAAGGAAGAACAAAAGTGATGCAAGATCTACGGTATGATAAGGAGAGTTAGACACTAGGTCCTTCCTACTCTCCCAAAGGGGTCTTCACACACACAACCCTCTCCACCTAGGTCTTACACCTTTACAAAAGTTCACAACACAATAACACCACTCCTTACAACATCTTGAAAAAGGTCCACTACTAGATTCAAGATGTGCAATGTAGTTCAACAATGCATACTTATGCAATCAACATCCAAATATTGATTCATAAGACCCTAAGTGACAACCAAACTTTTAGGGGTTAAGACAAGTTTACAAAGGTCTTCTTAAGCCTAAAAAGACATGTTCCACCCATTTAGAAAGTATAGGGTATCCTTGAGATGTGTGTTCCACAATCAAGCCTTCAATTCCTTGTAGCCCTACACAGAGGGTTTATTGGACATAACTTCAATACTTCAAACTCAACCTAGGGAACTAATCACAGTTTTGAGTACTAAAAATTGCTAAAGCCAAGGGTTCTGAAGTGAAAAGGAGGTGGCTTGGACAACACATAACTAGACATGCCTAATTGACAATTAGGTCTCCATTATCAAAGGAAGTACCCCAAATTCTTAAGGGTAGATGAAACTAAGACCTGGAATGCACTTGGGATGGTCCCAAACTCCTCCAACTCCAATAACAAGGTCTGACTCAACCCTAATCTCATGGAAGTCACTGCTGCACCATTCTGGTTGCTGGTCGCCACATAGAGATGTCGACCATTCTCTATTCAAAACATGCTCCAACCATGGTTTTGCTAAAAATAAACTTAGAAATAATGTAGACAAAATGCATACCTCTCATTCCACCAAGGATCATAATTTTCCAAGGGTGGGCATGAGAGGAAAATGAAATTTGGTGAGTAAACCCTAGTTTTGGAGGGTTTCAGACCAGTGAACAAAGAAAATGCTCTAACTTAGAAACTAGAGGTCATCAAGACCCAAAACCAAATGAAAATGAAATGTGATTCACTACTTCTTACTTCCAAATTGGTTTCATGCCCTGGTTTGTCCGTACAGGGCCGTACCCAAAGTTGCATGCCGACTGTTTACAGGAAAATCAGTTATTTTATTGATTCAAAGAGAAAAATTACATCATAAATGCTTTCCAACCACATGAAAAGGCTATGAAATCTTTCCCCAATGGTTAAAACCATATTTCAAACTATATTCCCATTGGGGAAGTCATTTAGACTTCAAAACTAAAAGATGTAAAACGTTGTCAAAATTGCTTGACAACTTTTGACAACATTTTGAAAAGTTGCACAAAAGGTGCAATCTTATTGAAAAAATTGAACCTAACGTTCCTAATATACTTAGAACATCCTAATAACATAAAATTCCCAAATCCTAGGTTCTAGGGACCCTTTGACCAATGGTTGACTAAGTGGCTTATGAATGTCAATCTTGGAACTAGGCCTTACAATTGGGTCAATGAACTAAAATTGATACCCTAAGGACTTGGGAATCCTCAAGACCCCCGAGGAGTCTCATCTTGATGAGGTATTCATGTTGTTTTAGTGGGTTCTCCTGCACCATACTCCCCATGAGTTTTAGAACTCAAGTTCCCACTTGAGTCAAGTTGATGAATGAAAGTCCCATGTTGTTTGATCTGGTCTTCAGTCATCCATGTAGCATCAATATTGGGGAGGCCTTTCCACTTAACAAGGTACTGCATATATGTTTTCAACCTGGTTTGTTTGAGGACTTTGGATTCCAATATTTTCTCCAATTGCGCTGGTTGGCTAGGAGGTAGATTGGGCACAACATCTGAAGTATCTGAAGGACCCAAGTTGTTAGAAGTACCTGCATCATCACAATCTACATCACCTTTATAAGAGGTTAAATCAACAATGTTAAAAATTGGAGAAATAAACAAAGTAGGGGGAAGGGTTATTTCATAAGAATTTTCTCCCATTTTGTGCAAGATTGTGCATGGGCCAACTCTCTTGATGTGGATTTTGGAATATCTACCTTTTGGTAACCTCTCTTTCTTGAGGTATGCCCAAACCTTGTCCCCAATCTTGAAATGAACTTATTTTCTCCTTATCTTCCTACTCTTTGTACTTTTGGGTTGTTTGCAGTAGTTTGGTTTTCACTTCATGTTAAACTTCGGCAATGATATCTGCCAGTTCTTCTCCTTGAGCACTGATCTTAAATTATGAAGGTAGATCTATCAGATCCATTGGGGGTGCAACCCATAAATTGTATGGAAGGATGTTTTGCCAGTGGATCTATTTAGAGAATCATTAAATGAAAACTCTTCTTGTGGGAGGATGATATCCCAACTTTGATTATTCTTCTTGGTTAAACATCTGAGAAGGCTCCCCAAAGACCTATTCACTACTTTTGTTTGGTCAGCAGTTTGTGGGTGATAGGCAGAGCTATAGGTTAAGTTTGTTCCCAATTTCTTGTGGAGTGTTCACCAAAAATGTCCTTGGAACTTAACATCCCTCTCTAAGACTATTGTCTTTGGTAGTCCATGGATCCTAACAACTTTTTTGAAGAAGAGTTGAGCAATGTGGGAGGCATCATTTGTGCTTTTTCAAGGGACAAAAAGCACCATCTTACTGAATCTGTCTACAATCACAAAGACACTATCAAAACCCTATTGGCTCCTAGGAAGGCCCATTACAAAATCCATGGAGATTGACTCCCAAGGCCTATTAGGAGTTGGCAATGGTTAGTATAATCCTTGATTAGTGGATACACCCTTAGCTTGCTGACATATAGTGCATGCTTCAACAAATTTCTCGATATCATTTTCCATCTTAGGCAAAAAGAAGCTCATCTTGATCTGGTCTATGGTCTTATCTATGCCAAAGTGACCACCCATGCCACCACAATTTTTTTCTTTGATGATGTTCAGTCTCATAGAACACCTAGGTATGCAAAGTTGGGAACCTTTGAACAAAAGGTCATTTTGAATGATAAATTCAGAGAACTCAATGTGATATTTGCCTACAAGTTGAGAACACACATTGAATGCCTCTCTAAAATTTGGATCACCTTCTTATAGATGCTTCAGAGCATCAACCCCAATGGTTTGTAGTTACACTTCTTCAATGAAAACAACTCTTCTGCTGAGGGTATCAACAACCTTGTTTGCTTGACCTTTCTTGTTCTTCAATGTGAATGTGTATGACTACTTGAACACAATGCCTTCTAATACTGGTTCAGAGACAACAAAAGCCTAATTGCTAAGGACTGGATAAGGTCCTTCTTCATTTTTGATCTCCACCTATACTCAGGTAGGTTTTACCTTTTATGATTGCTGTTTACACAGTATTTTATAATGTGGACACTAATTTGCTATGTATCTTTGTTAAACCAACTTATAAATCACCTTGCAAATGACCAAGCATAATCAGATGCAAGATTTAACCATACAAACCATGATCTTAAATATAGCAAATATCAGTGATACAAGGATTTTCATCCTTCTTCCTTTTCTTATAGGAGGGATAACCTAATGATTCACTCTCCAAGGAATCACTAAAATGGACACTGTCCTGCTGACATAAGTCCTTACTGAGTTCAATTCATTGTTCTGAAAACTTGATAAAATTGATTAATTTGTGTATGACTGAATGGAGAAAACACTTGTTCAGCAAACTCTAGATCAGTGCCTATTCCTTGGGCAAAGAGTCAATGAAAACATATGTCAACAATAAAAAACTAATGAAATACT
>MU227776.1:1597996-1609702 GCA_018584345.1 Thuja plicata
GAAGAGGTATACATTGAGCAACCAGAAGGGTTTGTGGATCCAGACAAGAGGAACATGGTATGTAGACTTCACAAAGCCTTGTATGGATTGAAACAAGCTCCCAGAGCCTGGTATGAATGACTTCATTGCTATCTAATAAGTATTGGATTCATGAGGAGTAGTGAAAATATTAATCTTTGTTTGAAAGAAGGTACTAATGCTAACACTTTGATTGCTGAAATATTTGTTGGTGACATCATATTTGGAGGCAATGATATGCTATGCAAATCATTTGCTAATGAGATGAGAAAAGAATTTGAGATGTCTATGTTTGGAGAGATCAAGTTCTTTCTTGGTCTACAGATCATTCAAAAAAGTGAAGGTATTTTCATTACACAGTCCAAATACATCAAAAAAGTTCTAAAAATATTCAAGATGGAAGATTCCAAACCTGTTGGAATACCGATGGGTACTGGATGAAAATTAACAAAGGAAGACAAGACAACAGAGGTAAATTAGACTCTATACAGATCAATGATAGGGAAACTCATGTATGTTATACACACTAGACCAGATATTGCACATGCAGTAGGAATTGTTGCTAGATTTTCTGCTAACCCCAGGGAATCACATATAACTGTTGTGAAAAGAATTCTAAGATATCTGAAAAATACTGAGGAATTTGGCTTATCGTATAGAAGAGAAGGCAAATTTGAATTGAAAGTGTTTACCGACGCTGCTTGGGCTGGAAATCTTGATGACCGGAAGAGAACAACTGGAGGAGCATTCTTTATGGGTGATAGACTTGTCACATAGATTAGCAAGAAGAAAGGATGCATCTCTCAGTCTACTACAGAAGCAGAATATGTTGCTGATGCTGCAAACTGCTCAAATATTGCATGGATCAAACAGTTTCTGGAAGGTATGCATATGAAGATCAAAGAGCCAGTAGTTATCTATTGTGACAACACCAATGCAATAAATATTTTCAAGAATCTAGTCATGCATGCAAAGACTAAACACATAGCCATCAAGTATCATTATTTGAGAGAACAGGTTTAAGAAAAAGAGGTTATACTTGAATATGTGCAATCAAAAGAACAATTGGATGATATCTCCACCAAGCCACTTCCCAAGGATACATTTGAGTACCTAATAAAAAGACTAGGGGTCAAACCCATATCTATCAGTCAATAAAAGGACTGAAAGCTGCATCAGCCATACATTATCATAATATCATTCATGATTGATGCAAGTAGAAGCTGAACTTCAAAGCTACATCTATATATAGAAAGCTATATATCAGAACCGAGCACCAGAGCAAACTGTTATATTGATAATGGATAAGGGAAATTCAAGGAATATATTATGGATAAAAGAAATTGTTTGATAGAATGTCAAATATGTGTGAAAATATTTGTTTGGCATTGTTGTCAAAGGGAGAGAATGTATCCATATTATCATCAAAAACTATTCATTATCGGATTACTCCAAATAGGGAGAAATCATATCCATAGGGAGAGAATTTGTATCAAAGTTGCAAACAAAAGACAAAGACATCAAAGAAGAAGAGAGAGAAATTGACATAGACAGAGGACACAACACATCAAAAAAAGAAATAGAGAAAGCTGCAAGAATCAAATCTAAGCTAATACAGAGCTTACCGATGGTAAGACATTTTTATCAGTTATCAAAACAAAATGTTTGGTAATTTGATGAATCTCAACAATTGTATTTCATGTTGTATTAGAAATAGTATAGTATGATAATATAGCATGTTTCCATCAATGCCAAAGGGAGAGATTGATGACATATAACTGATTGAATGTTTGATAATGTTAAGTTGAAGATGATGCAAGACATTAAATCAGTTAATGGTTTGTATTGTCATTGATGTCAACTTGATATCATCTATATGGTCACATACATAATGCCAAAGACTTAAGAGAATCAATGGAATAGAGGTTATGCTTTCAACATTGCATAAAAGTCAAGTATTCACCAAGTGACAGACTACATCGACGGAGTGCACACCATCGGTAAAGATAGAGATAAAGTCACAGTGATGCCCGATGAGCAGAAGATAGTGTTTCCTGACGAAGCAGAATCACAGGATGCCCAACAAGATAAAAATAGTGTTTCTCGACGAGCAAGATCCAATGATGCCCGACGGACAGAGATCTCGAAGCTAACTAAAGTTGCACCGACGGAACTCGCAGTTGTCACCGGCGATGAACTGTAGAATTGACCGACAGAACAAAGAGATCATAAAATGACAAAATATCTAGCTGGCAGAGCTTAAGGATATAATTAACTAGTTGTTTTATTTTTTTTATTTGACCACAGTTAAGTAAGTGATATAAAGATGATTTATACAATTGGCAAGAATATAACTATGAGATAAATCAGGAGTTAAAGCTGTAAACTAATTTGGCTGGATTGTTTTTCACACGAAGAATCAAGAACCAATAATTAAGGAATATCATGTCCATATAAGAGACAAGTTTAATTCATTTCCTCAAGAAATTAGATACATGGGGGAGTGAATTGAAAGAAGATGTTGAAAAGAAACTGGTGAAGGTTAAGCTTCATACAGTCCTGATCAATCAAGCTAAGGGAGAGCTAAAGAATTCTGTAGACACTGACACACAGTGAAGCACAACATCATAGAGTAGAAATAATTAAGTACAAAGGAATTGAATTGATATATTGATCAGAAAGGTATTGTACGTAAATAGATCTGAATATCTGCAATTCAAAGTTGCATTAGAAACAGGTCATTGTGTTTCAGTTTAACCATTGAAGCATTAAGTCTCTTAATAGAGTAGGAATTAACAATCTTTTATATTTTAGGTATATCCTAACAGATTACCAAAAAGGTTGACTCATGATAGTAGCATCGGTCTTACCTAAAGCCTATTGACATTCTAAGAAGGAGGCTGATTCAAGGATGGTAGTAAGATTAGCATAAAGCCTATTGACAGTCTAGAGGTTGATTCAAGGATGGTAGCGTAGATGCCAGATACTTAGTGACAATCTATGTATAAAAATTCTCTAACAAGGTTGCACTTAACAGTGTGTTTGTAACCTTTAACAGGGTTGGCTCCTAATAGGGCTCACTTCAGAAGAGTGAAAATTTGGGGTACTGGTCCGAGTGGTTTTTCCCTTAACAGGGTTTCCACGTTAAAATCCTTGTGTTATGTGTGTATGGTTTATTACTTTATTGTTTTACATTTCACATATGCATTTATGGATTGATTGGTATACTCTGCATATTTACTGAGTATCGATAAATAAGTTTTACTGCTTATCGATTATCAAGGAGAAGAAGGACAAACAAGGTAAACCAACAGATAGTTATTTATTTCAAGTATTTCAAAGGCATATATCTTGTAGGGACTTAATAATCTAAGGTGTATTAATTGGTGGATTGAACCTTAAAGGATAATATTTGAGGCCACTGATTCACCCCCCCCCTTAGTTATTACTAACAAGTGGTGGAGCATTATTTCTTAGAAAGAGGTTAGTCTCCTAGACAAGCAAGAAACAAAACTGCATTTCTCAATCTACAACAGAAGTAGAGTATGTTGTTGCATCAGTAAATTGTTCAAATATCATATGGTTCAAATAGCCACTGTCAAGTATGAAAGAGGAAATCAAAGAACCGGTCATTATCTACTGTGAAAACACCAGTGTTATTAACATTTTAAAGAACCCTGTGATGCATACTAAGACTAAATATATTGCAATAAAGTATCATTTCTTTAGAGAATTGGTTCAGGAAAAGGAAGTAAGATTGGAATATGTGAATACTAGAGAACAAATTGCAGACATATTCACAAAACCATTACCTAAGGATGCATTATTGTATCTTAGAGGAAATCTAGGGGTGATTCCCCTAACTAAGACTCACTAAAACACAATTTAGTGATGCATCAACCGAGATACATAACAGACTTAACATGTTGATGTAGATATTTAGAGGTTATTGCATATGAATCAGTACAAATAGGTACATTACAACTTCATTGGATATATATATCAGTTGGTGTATTTGACATTGGTTTTCAAAGAGGGAGAGATTACTAATGTCATAAAGATTACTGATGGAGAGGTTGATGATAGAGGGAGAAACTTTATCAGAAAAAAATATTAATATAAGAGGGAGAAATTTGTATTTCAGCGATTGTGAAGAAAAGGAGTTTCTGGATGAGAATTAGAATGAAGCTAAGGACATTAATAAAATTTGATTCTTATTTCTATTGCTCTATAATTATTTGTATTATGACATGTTATGTTTTCATCAATGCCAAAGAGGGAGATTGTTGATGACAATTATTCAATTGTGTATTGTCATTGATGTTTACACAAATGGCTAATCGTATCCGAGCACAGTTAGTCTATGCCAAACACTCACATGCATTGAAGAAGACCAAAGTGATTTTCAGTTCTAACCGAGTTCACTCAGGAATTACAACATTGTTCAGGCGTTGAAAGATTTCATTGTTGACCGAGTTAAGCATTCAGTGCTAGCCGACTAACAACAGTTTACATTTTATGTTTAATTGGTTATATGCAGCCAACATACATGAGTTTTATTATTTATTTGGAAGTTTATTAAGGCTGACTTGACAGGTCTTATATATATATATATATATAAGGTCAAGTTTGGATTGAATAAAAATAAGTAAGAAAGCAAGATATGTGTTTATGACATGAAGAGTGAAGGCAAAATCAGATGGGATTCTGATTAAGGACAAAACACATAGAGTTGCAACAAAATATCCGATCAATGAGGATCAAGTAATTAAATCTAGAACAAAGATCTGAATTAGCAAAGACAGTTTCTTATCTAAACAGGTGAATCCATTGTTACTCTCTAACAATTGTAGTAGTGATCAAAATCTCTTAACAGAGTAGACTTAACATTATTTTGTAAATCCTCTCACAAGGTGACATTTCTACATTGAAGTGTTTGAAAACCTCTAACAAGGCCACTCCTTACAGGGTGATTAAATCCTCTAACAGGGTCACACCTAATGGTGTGTTATTGTAACCTTTAACAAGGTTGGCTCCTAATAGGGCTCACTTCAGAAGAGTGAAAAACAATGACTAGTTACAATTGGTGGTTTTTCCCATATTGGGTTTCCATGTTAAATCTTGGTGTTATCTGTGTACATGTTATTTTCTTTACGGTTTATGTTTCCGCAACTAATTACTAAAGGATAATCACAGTTAATATCTTAAGATTTTCTATGTTAACTGAGTGACAGTAGAATATCTGTGTTAACCGAGCAACAATGATAAAAAAAATTAAGACATCTAAGGGACTTGGATTTGTTTTTGTGGTAACTGATTAACCCCTCCCCTCTCAGTTAATCAACTCAATTCCAATAGAATTATGTCATGCGAGCTTAGAAGAATGTATTTTGGGATATGGTAGACCTTTAGTTAAGGTCGCTTGAGTTTTGGAGTTCAAAGATGAAAGTTACAGATGATTGAAGTCATGCAAAGACAGTGTAGCAACGAGACAGAATAGTTGAACAGTCATGATGATTGAAGGAGTGTAACGTGGAATCCAGTCATGCTAAGTTGGATTTGGATTGTCTTACCCTAATTTTGGTAATGTATGATCATTGACTTTGTAGTTGATTTTTGGATAAGAGTTGATGACGTTTTGTGATTTATTTGGGAGTCGAATGTGTATGAGATAAAGTATATATATGGAAAGGTTTTGAGAAGGGAAGTATGGATATGGTATGATTGGATGAATGGATTCATTTTGATGTTAGAATTAGATAGAAGGTAATGTAAGCTACAAATGGAACTACTTAAGCATAGTAGATGCTTGTATAAGTTCATTTTGATAAAGCATTGCAACAGAGACAAATTTCTGATTGTAAGAGCAGTGTAATCAATGTATACCCCTAACAAGGTTTTTTATTCCTTTAACATGGAAATGTACTAATGTAATACTTAGCTCCTAATAGGGCTAGGTCTCCTAACAGGGACACAATACTTTTAGTGCATATTTGTGGGTATCATCCCCACCGGGGTTTTCCCTTGGCCAGGGTTTCCTCATGAATGAAATCATGTGTTATGAGTTGTGTATTTTGTATTTATGTTATTTCCATTTTAGTAATTATTTGGTTAAGTTGGAAATTGGTAATTTTATGTTTAAATTTTTGTAATATTGATTCACCCCCCTCCCAGTATTAGTTAATCCTAACAGGAAGATAGTTATTATGTAACATAATTTTTTAGTTAATCATATAAAATCTAAAGCAAGAAGTGGAGTTTTGTTTATGAGCTTGAAGGAAAGACAAGGATGAGAGAGAATAGGATGGGCATTAAGGATTGGAGCCTCTTCTCATGATAAGGAATACTTAGTCATAAATTTCATATGCAAGATGAATGCATTTTTACTCATCAAAGGATGTAAATTAGCTTGCTTGATATTGAAAAGAAATATAAGTATTAATTAGGATCTTTAAATATGTATTTAAGGACTTTGAGTCCATATTGCTACTTTGGACTACGAGATTTGTAATGTAATAATCTGGACTTTCAAGTCTCGGGCAAGAGAGGAGATTTTCTTAACTATATTCTTTCCAATTTGTGCCCACATTGAACGAAGTTTGTACTCTTAAATTTATTAATATAATTCACTGGCCTCAACGTCTTAGTGAAAAAAAATATTAATTTTTTTAATTTAAAATCAGTAGTTGACTAAAAAAAAATTGTATTAAAATAAAATAAAATGATTAAAAACATTTTGAATAAAGATGTATATCATTAATATCTATTGAAATTACTAAATTATTCTATCAATATTAAATTTAAGGGACATGTCATTTTAAAAATTAATTATATTATATTTAATATACATTTATTCTTGTCAAAATATTCTACATAAAACTAAGACAAAGTCCTACAGGTCTATCTAGATTCATGATCAAGAGGTCCTATAGGCCTATCTCTCAGAATTTTAGGTAAAAAGTGTTACACATAGTTATAGAGTGCCCTATTCTAGATATTTTCCTATTAAAATATGGGATCAAATGTCATTATCTTCTTTGTATACTTGTAGGGCTCTTCGTGGTCATATTTAAATCTAAATGCATAAAACTAGTGAAAAGTTGGTGTCTTGTATAGGGTTTTCATCAGTCAAACCCCATGTTGGTGTTCCCAACTCCACTATAATGATGATTGATGAAAATAGATCTTATCTTAAGAAAGGATAGAGGTTGAAGAAAAATATAATTTCTTAAATTGACAAATATTACCTTAGATATGAAACCCATTTTGAAGTCTCAAATAAAGCTTTATATTGCTTGATGGTGTTAATGCATGCCTTGATCACGGAGGAACATATTACGACTAATCATGATTGTTGAAACAAAGATGTACACTTGAATTATTGACTCCTTGATTAGAGATCTATACTCAACTATGTTTGATTTATTTCTCAATTAAATTATTTAGCTTAGAATTTGAAGAGGGAGTTTTATTTATATTCAACTCACACCTTTCAAAATTAATTTTTGAGGAATACCAACATTAGAAAACAATTTTTTGATACTTGCAAAGTTGACACTCATGATTAAAAAATTGGGGGCAAACTACTTGGACAAGAGAGTTAGGCGCCCTTGTCCTAGCAGTTTGAGATAGAACAAAGGTCATGAGTAGGGGATTACACAAAGTTTCTAGAAATTGGTTCTGAAACTAAGTACAAGTAGACATGAAATAGGTACACATTATACCAACCATCCAAGTGGGTACAAAATAAGTGTGAAATTACAAAGGGATAAAAATTACTACACTCAAGTATGTATCACAACTTTCATATCACTACTAGATATGCGTCTTCCATCCATCATTATTCTATATGTTTAGACGCTCCTTACTCAATGTACACTATTAATATTAGTTTACATACTTATATGCTTATTCTAGAGTATATTTACTTTCAGGTATGATTTTCCCTACCTTCATTTATTTATAACATAAGGATAAATTTATTTGATGAATCATATGGTGTCATCAACAATACTATGTTGAGCTTTCAAGTGGTGGTATGCATTACATGGAATTATAATCATGGATAAATAAATTAATCTCATATATACACACAATATTCTCCATATGCATCGTCATTCAATGACTAATAAAAAGGCACGAATATGATTTTTTGAGCATGTATATTTCTCTAATTTTGTTAATTTCGCATTCTCATAATTTTTGGATAATTAAGCAAAGCTCTTATATTGTAACTAATTTTATCTTTGAGGTCGCAAGCTAATCATACAATGCATTCTCTCTACTTTTTATTTTAGCAAGTAGATCATATCATAAAATGTATACTTACACAATGACACATTTTAGTGTCTATTTTATTATATAAACTCCCTTTGTATAATTTGATCTCTTGAATAATTACTTAATATATAGTTTTAATTTCTATTTTAAATTTGAGATGGACACTCATTTTAGAATTTATGTATACCTCTACGAAGTTTTATGCTCATTTTGAGTAAATATCTTCATACAAACATTGTGAAAATGATAAATGATGAGTTGAAAATCATGATGAGCCAAGATAGTAGTGGCAAAAAAATTAAAATAGGAGTAATAAAAATTGTAGGAAATAAAATTTTCAACTATCTTTCATTTTAAAATTACCCAAAGTCTTTTTTGTGGTCACAAACACGACCCATGTGTTTCCAAAATATAAAATTTAAATTTGGCTTATTGGTTGCCTTTATTTTTTCACTTTGATGTGAATAAGTGCATATTTTTTGAAGCCTTTTGCTTTGAGTTATTATTTTTTCTACTTTGAATTATTGTTGGGTTCAGGCCTTTTCCCAGTTGACTTATAATCAAAACATTTATTAGTATTCATCTATAATCTACAGTTCACAATTCCTCTCATTCTTAACCATTACAAGAGCTATAAAGAGTGAAACACTTAGAATTGGAACAAAACCACATAATACCCAATACCTCAAAACCATAGAATGCACACACATGCTTGTATGCAAGAACCAACTAAGAATATTAAAAAAAAATCTTAATTCTTTGCTCGCCCTATTCCCCATTAAATGGTTTTCGGTAAATATTATAATCTGAATATGGAAAAAGTTTTATTATACTTGTAAATAACTGTAAATTTTGTTGCACCTATCAAATTGACAAATAATTACAACAGATATGATGAAGTTTCTATGTATTTAGATTCATTTCCTACCATTGCAATAGCTTTCAAACCTCAATTAAAGTCCTATAATACAAAATAAGAAAGGCCAAAAAAATAGCAGGTGTACAGAAAAGAAAAACTACCTAAAAATGCTACATGATCAAACATGCAAAACATGCGCTTGCATGCAATGTTCAATTACTTGCTTTGTTGGACATTAATGAAATTACACACTAGCTAACCAAGAGCTAGATAAATTGTAAATCTCAACGCACTGAAATTTTTGGCAAAAATAAAACCTTAAGAAAACCCTAATTTTCTGATGCAAATCAACAATTAAGAAAGCTCAATGGAAGTTAACTACCTATTGCAGCTAGAACACATATTTTACCACTTTAGGAATTTCTTGTAAGAAAAATGCAAAATTTTACTGAAATGAATCAATAATAAAAGTCTCTACAATCATCAAAAAGAAGAAAAGATTAAATACTTGCTTCTTTAAACCAAATATTTTCTTTAAAATTTTTACAACAGGGAACCCATCACAAATCTGAGCAACATACCTTCAAATTAGCATGACACATGCAACCTAATGCATCTTTTTTTCACTGGAAATCTCTCAACCTAGGCGTTAGATTTGTTCATCCTCCATTCTTCCTTGATAACTTTGAACATCAACCATAGCTAGCCACCTATCATTCTCCTCTCCTAGGCATTAGATAATGCTTCTTGAATCTTATTTTTTCATGCTTTTTTCTCTCAATATGGGCATTTGAAATCACCAAAAAACCCTGTTTTTGGGTATGTGCAAGATCATTAGGGGCCAAACTATGCCCTTAAGTGGCAATGAAAAATTAGAAAATTAGGGTTAGTCAACTTGACGTGAAAATTTGAACTAGCTATCAACCTAATATCAAAAAGTTGTAAGAATAGAATCTGTAGGAAATTGAATGTTGTTTCTAAAATACTAAGCTTTTTTAAAAAAAAAATAAAATATGATTGGTGAAAAGTATAGATTTCAATGCAGAAGTAAAAAAATTTTAGGAAAAAAATAAGAAGTAGGTGTATGTCTGATCACCTTAATCATAATCAAATGATAATATTTTTTTATAAGATTTTATATATATGTAGTAGACTCATGCCCAGATGTGACACACATTTTTTTGTAATTTAATTTCAAAAAATAATTATTTATAAATTTTTTGCAACAACGTTTTTAGAATAAAAAAACTCCCATGTATGACCACCTTAACTCATTGAAAACTTTACAAAATTAAAAAAAACTCCCTTATAGTAGGCGAAGCATAGAATGTGACACATTTTTCAGATTTCAAAAATGTTATACCATTTGAAAGTTATAGTTGTTTTTCAATCAGTATATAAATCAACACTTTAGAGGTAACTCAATTAGAAAATAACTAATAATTACTTGCTAAATTCAAAATTTGACAGCAATTATATTGATAGAAATTCGATACTCTCCTTAAGATACCCTTTTTATTTCATCAAATTCGGGTGAAAAAAAAAGTCGTTGGCTACATGGTCAAACTTTGGAACTCAGAGAAACAAGGGAAAAACACATTTTTGTGACATTTTTAGAGTTGACCGTGTAGGTTTGGTGTACAAAGCAATACTGAGCCTAATCGGATACCCGAACTAATCGAGATCCCGATATTTTTGAGTACCCAAAAATGACGACATAATTTTGATTTTCAAAATTTCCCTCCCCTTTCTCCCTCCTAATTTTTCCTCCCATTTCTCCCTCCTTCATATGATATATTATATATCAAAAATTATATATTAGATTATATACTATATATATTAAATATTATTTAATATATATTATATATTAAATATTATTTAATATATATTATATATTATATATTATATAATATATATTTTACATTAAATATTAATATTAAATGTTACATTATATATATCATATATTATATATTATTTTATATATTATATATTAATATGTATTTTACAATATATCACATAATATCTTCATATTTAAACTGTATGTAATATATATTTTATATTATAATATAAATATATATGATACGATATAATATATATAGTAAAAAATATATATTCAATATGATATGTATTATATATTATATATTAAATATTGTTGTATATATAATAAAATAAAGTATAGTATATATAATATATTATATAGGACATATTAATATACAGGTTAATTACACTAGTATAAGGCATCCAAAAGGCTTCCAAAGGGGTCATAGAGGGTTCCTAGGGGTCCTAACACGTGAGAAGGTGTACTAGGACCCCTTAGGTCCCTCTGTAACTCCCGGGGTACATTAGAACACTCAAGTGTGTCCCAAGGGGTCATACGACTATTTGGGACACACTTGAGTGTTGAAATGTGTCAAAAGGGGTCATGGGGACTTCCTAGGGGTCCTAACGCATGAGAAGGTGTACTAGGACCCCTTAGGTCCCTCTGTGACCCTCAGAGACACATTAGAAAACTTAAGTGTGTCTGAAGGGGTCGTACGAACCCTTGCGAC
>MU227776.1:1611891-1632763 GCA_018584345.1 Thuja plicata
GATCCTCTTTGACCCCACGAACACATTGGAACACTCACATGTGTCCCAAGGGGTCCTACGACCTCTTGGGACACACTTGAGTGTTCCAATGTGTCAAAAGGGGTTATGGGGACTTCCTAAGGTCCTAACACATAAGAAGGTGTACTAGGACCCCTTAGGTTCCTCTTTGATCCCTAAGGACACATTAGAGCACTCAATTGTATCCCAAGGGGTCCTATGACTTCTTAAGACACACTTAAGTGTTCCAATGTGTCAAAAGGGTCATGCAGACTTCATGGGGGCCCTAACTTGTGATAAGGTGTACTAGGACCCCTTAGGTCCCTCTTTCACCCCCGGGAACACATTGGAACACTCAATTATGTCCCAAGGGGTCCTACGACCTCTTGGGACACACTTGAGTGTTCCAATGTGTCGAAAGGGGTCATGGGGTTTTCCTAGGGGTCCTAACACGCGAGAAGGTGTACTAGGACCCCTTAGGACCCTCTTTGACCCTAGGGGACACATTGGAACACTCAAGTGTGTCCCAAAGGGTCCTACAACCTCTTGAGACACACTTGAGTGTTCCAATGTGTTAACAGGGGTTATGGAGACTTCCTAGGGGTCCTAACGTGTGATAAGGTGTACTAGAACCCCTTAGGTCCCTCTTTGACCCTCGGGAACACATTGGAACACTCAATTGTGTCCTAAGGGGTCCTACGACCTCTTGGGACACACTTGAGTATTCCAATGTGTCGAAAGGGGTCATGGGGACTTCCTAGGGGTCCTAACGCATGAGGAGGTGTACTAGGACCCCTTAGGTCCCTCTTTGACCCCAGGGGACACATTAGAAAACTTAATTGTCTCCCAAGGGGTCCTACAACTTCTTGGGACACACTTGAGTGTTCCAATGTGTTGAAAGGGGACATGGGGTCTTTCTTGGGGTCCAAATGGGTCCTAATACACCTTCTCACACATTAGGACCCCTAGGAAGTCCCCATGACCCCTTTCAACACATTTGAACACTAAAGTGTGTTGCAAGGGTTTGTACGACCCCTTCAGACACACTTAAGTGTTTTAATGTGTCCCCGGGGGCCACAAAAGGACCTAAGGGGTCCTAGTACACCTTCTCATGCGTTAGGACCCCTAGGAAGTCCCCATGACCCCTTTCAACACATTTTAACACTCAAGTGTGTCTGAAGGGGTCATACGACCCCTTGGAACACACTTGAGTGTTCTAATGTGTCCATGGGGGTTAGAGATGGACCTAAGGGGTCCTAGTACACCTTCTCATGCGTTAAGACCCCTAGGAACCCTCTATGACCCCTTTGGAAACCTTTTGGATTCCTTAAACTGGTGTAATTAACTTATATATTAATATGTCCTATATAATATATATTATATATACTATACTTTATTTTATTATATATACAACATTATTTAATATGTAATACATATCATATTGAATATATTTTTTTTACTATATATATATATTAAGGTCCTATATAATATATATTATAAATACTATACTTTATTTGATTATATATACTACAATATTTAATATATAATATATAATACATATCATATTGAATATATATTTTTTACTATATATTATATCATATCATATATATATTTATATTATAATATAAAATATATATTACATACAATTTAAATATTATGAATCTTCCCGCCACCTTTTATATGTAAATGTTGAATTATTTCATTTAGGTCCCACCATTTTTTTGGGTACCCAAAAATATCAGGTACCCTAAAATATCGGGTACCCGATAATAAACTAGTGTAACTTTTACCAAATATTCGCTGCCCCTACAAACTAGAGAATTGTGAAATTTCAAGATTTTTTCACGGGTTTCAGATGTGTTGCAAATAAAAAAAAAAGTGATTTGGGGCCCATTTTTTGAAATTTAGTTAATTTAAGTTGTTTTCTATCAACTTTTGGTCTCACGATGGGAAGCAACAACCATCAAAAGTACAAACGGAAGAGAAGGTGACAGATGAAGAAATTCAAGCATATAGGGAAAAAGATAGGGAAAATCACTGAAGAAAGAGAAAAGGTATGTTAAACATTAACCAAGGTGACCCCATAAATGTATTTGCAAGTGAAGAGGATGTTGAATTTGAAAATAATTTGGAAATTAATTTTGTGAATAACAATGTATGGAGTGAAGATGAAAATGTAGAGATGGAGAATGAAAATGTAGACCTGGGGAATGAAAATTTAGACTTTGGGAATGACAATGAATGGAAAGAAGATGGAAATGTACAGATGGAGATTGAAAATGTAGACTTGGGGAATGAAAATGTTTCACAAGAACCACAAGAACATTACTCATCTCCAAATTATATGTGAAATGAAGTCCCTTGCAATAAATATAATCAAACTTCAAATTTGGGGATTTCAAGAACACCTAAATGGTTAATTAAAATTAAGGAGAACATTATGAATAATTGGGAAGGAAAGAGATCACATAGAACCATTAGGTTGTGGGATTCAAGACTTTATGATCAATTTTTTGGAAATAATACATTGGTTGAGCAATGTCAAATTTTTGTGTAGTTGTTAAAGATGAAAAAGATGAGACCTGTGCTTGTGAAATTGAAGATTCGTGTGAACAAGAAAATGGAGAGAAACACCATTGTTGTGAATAATATTTTCAATTCTCTCAATAGCATTGGGAAGACTAGCAGAGAAAAAGACAAGAGAGCTTCTCAAAGGGTTATTACAACCTCCTTAGTAAGTCATCAGTTGAGAAAGGCTCATTTGATGAGATGAACTTGTGTTGAATTCAATATAGAATGTAAAACTTTGGATAGAGCACTTGCAAGAAGAGAAAGACTTTATGATCTGCTTCAAATTGATACATGAGCTTATGGTGGGAAACTTCCACATTTTGATAAGAAGCTAACAGATGTTGTCAAGGATGAAATTCAGCAATTTTGGCATGCTAACTCAAGAGTGTCACCAAATGTGAAGGATGTATTGAAGTTGAGAGTTGGCAATCGAGAACACATTCCACATCTTAAATATTATGTGGAGGTAAGTCAAACAATGCTGTATAAAAAAATTTCTGATACACATCCAACATTGAAAATATCACAAAGGTCTTTTGAATCTGTGAAACCATTTTATTGTGTACCCTTAAGATTTAGAATACATGTTTTTGCAAATATCATGTTGAGTTTTCAATGCATCATGAACTATTATGGTTCATTCGTTCTACTTTGCATACTAATAAAATGCTAGAGGATTGTGGTGCAAGTGGTATTCCCAAATCATCAAGAGACTTGCTAGATCAATTTTTATGTCATAGAGCTGATGGTTGTTTATTTTATAAAAAGGATTGCTTAAATGTCAAGTGCTCAGAATGTGGTGGCTTGTCCAAGTTTAGGACATTTTTTCATGAGGATTTGGAACATAATTTTGGAAAGACACTCATCCAAAAAAAGGTATATGAAACATTGAAATATACATTGAAGAGAGGAGGTGAAGGCTCTAGAGGTGAGTTAGCTGCAAAAGAATACAATGTTGCTGGTTTTATTTTAGATTTCAAGAAAAATATTTTTTACAAGTATACAAGGCATAGTCATAGGTCTCAATGGTTGGATCAACAATTCAGGACGTGTAAGGACACTTTCCCCATTGGAACTATTATATCCATTGTAGGCTTTATGGAGAACTATACATTGCAGCCCCAAAATGAGACTCAAGCTCAATATTACAATTCCATTCAGGTTGCTATTTTTGTACACATCACATATAGACATCCCCTAATAGCACAAAAGATGAGCAGAAGATAATTAGAGAGTACCATTTTTATATGAGCGATGATAGGTATCACTCTCAGGAGTTTGTACAACATTGTTTTGAGAACTATTTTGACTGCTTGCAGGAAAATGATATTGCTATGGACATGCATCTCATTTGGTCAGATAATTGCACCGGTCAATTTAAGAATGCCAAAATGTTTTATTGGTTGTGTAGAATGCATGTGGAGAGAGGTGTACCTCATACTTGGATTTTTTTTGAGTTAGGGCATAGGAAAGGGGAGCATCATGGAGTAGGTGTGTGTGTGTGTGTGTGTGTGTGTGTGAAGAGAGCTCTATTTAAGGAGCAATTGATGATTCTAGGTATTGTACTTCGTAATGCTCATTCTATTGTTGATTGGTGTACTTTAGCATTATCACAGAGGGGACTCTTGATTCTATAGTGCATAGATTCTTTTGGTTGGTTGAGGAGGGAACTATAGGAGATAGATTGGATTGTCAAACAATGAAAGACTCTTCAAAAATGCATTCATTCTAAAGCTCCAATAGTAGTACATGGACAATTTGGACATGAGAGTTGGCTTGTTTTTGCCCCATGTGTTTTCAGTATGATTGGGATAATTGTGAGTCAAGTGAGTGGGTGGATACATGGGTTCCACAGTATCTAACTCCTTTATCTTTGACACTCTCTATAAGAAATGATGACATGGAGACTTCGATTGAGTATGGCCATCTTTCAGATCTTTTGCAGCCAGGAGATGTTTTTGCATTAGTTGCACCGGAGGGAATGATGAGAGGTCATATTATTGGTTAGCACATTGTGTACGAGGTAAACAGAATCTTGCACAACCGATGATAGATGGTGATGGGTTCACATATCCTACTGGTTCAGTTGTTGTTGTGGGAACATGGCTACGAACATAAATGATTAGAAAGAATGGAATTTCTACATTTGAAGACTATGAGAAGCACAAAACTATTCTCATGTATTCACACCTTTTTATAGAAACAAATGTCAAGTTGTCAAAGCATCAAGGAGGACCAAAGATAAAAGAACTTTGGACTCTTAGTACTGTTGATCATGAAGCACTATTGGAGACCCTGAAGAAAAAAGATGACCCTTCAGGAACACTTGACTAGGTAATAAGTTAACTCAGCGCAAGGTTTTCTAAGTTCGTTAAGCTTAAATTCAATACTTTAATTTCACCTTTCTTAGATTCTATTTTTGAGTCAATAAACTTGGTTTTGTATGTGGATTGTAACTTGGTGTAGGAGCACCTATGAAGACACCTAGGGTCACCACAGATCCAATCAGAGATAGAAGGACAAAAGAATCCTTAAAGGTTAATTGGGATCTTTTGAAGACTATAATGACAATTTGTAACAATCAATTTGATTTTAAAGTTAAATGTCCTAGAAGTCTTGATAAGGACTTAGGACCAAAATCATGTATGGGTGGCTAATAGTGCCAACAAGGGATCTAAGTACATATTTTCTCAGAAATAGGCAATGAAAAATCATAATTTTTTATTATTTACTTATGTCATTTGCATGGTTTGAATTCTTACAAGTTTGATTATTGTTTCTAATGCTTTAAGGATATTATTTTCATCATATGAAACAATATTTGATGCTCTAAAAGTTCATTTGATTCAGATTTCATCAATAGGTCCTGACTGGTCTTTGAAAGTCTCAGATTTCACTTGACTGTTTGGTCTTTTTGCAATGAAATGGATCATTCCATGAATGACAACACTCTGATTCTCATGGAATGATGTCATTATGACTTGTACAATATTATTCTAACATGATCTTCTAGAATGATGCCATTATTCACTTGTAACCTGTCAAGACAAGTTGTTTGGGGTTTGTTGGGACCCTAGGAAGTCTTATGGTTAGCCTTGTGTCATTTGGAGGTCATTTGACCTCTTGGAGTAGGTAGAATCCCTTGGGTACACGGTGAGGGCTTGGAATTGTTTTACAAAGGTGTGGAGTCTTGTTGTCCAATTTGTGGAGTTCTCCAAGCCTCTGCATCATAAGTGCAGATGGATACATACATGATAGATATAGAGGATTCATTGTGTAGTGAGGGTCACTTAAAATTATCTCCATAGTGTATCTTTCAAATCGTCTGTCCTGGCATCAAACCATATTCTCCATCATCTCTGGTTGGCCCGGTAAATGCCAATGACAACCCTGTTCCACCCATGGATTCACTAGAATGCTCGTGACCACACTCGACCCAAGTGTCCCTAAGGTGCACTAAGCACAATTGGGAAGCGATCTTCCAAGGCTCGTATCTCAGACCTCGTGAGAGGTATCGACAAAATATCAGGGGATACAAGATCGTTTTGCCAAGGTCTACAACAATCTCTCTCAGTTTTGAGCAATTTGAATTTATTTAAATTTGGCAAGGCAATCTCAGTTGATGCTAAAAATTGTAGTGAGGGTTAGTTGAAATTAGCTCCGTAGTGTATCTTTCATACTGTTCATCCTGGCATCGAACCGTCTACTATATCAACTCTGGTTGGCTAGGTAAACACCAGTGAAATACCCTATTTCACCCAAGAAATCATTGGAACACTTGCAACAATGCTCGACCCAAGTGTCCCAAAGGTGCACTAAGCACGATTGGGCAGCAATATTCCAAGGCTCATATCTCAGACCTCGTGAGAGGTATTGACAAACTGTTAGGGGCTATGGGATCATGTTTTTGAGGTCTACTATAATCTCTCTTAGTTTTGGGTGATTCAACTTCATTTGAATTTGGAAAGGAAATCTCATTCGATGCCAAAACTTGTAGTGAGGGTCAGTTGAAAGTAGCTTTGTAGTGTATCTTTCAAACCATCCATCCTGGCATCAATCTGTCTACTCCATTGACTCCAGTTGGCTGGGTAAATGCTAGTGACAACCCTATTCCACCCACGGAGTCACTGGAACACTCGCAACCACGCTCGACCCAAGTATCCCCAAGGTGCATTAAGCACGATTAGGTAGCGATCTTCCAAGGCTCGTATATTGAACCTCATGAGAAGTATTGACAAATCATCAGGGTATATGAGATCATGTTTCCAAGGTCTACAATAATCTCTCTCAATTTTAGGCGATTCGACTTCATTTGAATTTGGAAAGGAAATCATAGTTGATGCCAAAACTTGCAGTGAGGGTCAACCGAAAGTAGCTTCGTAGTGTATCTTTCAAACTACCCATCCTGGAATCAAACCCTCTACTCCATCAGCTCCAATTGGCTGGGTAAACACTATCAATAACCCCGTTCCACCCACAAAGTCACTAGAATGCTCGTGACCACACTGGAACCAAGTGTCCCCAAGGTCCACTAAGCACGATTGTGCAACAATCTTCCAAGGCTCATATCTCAGACCTCATGAGAGGTATCAAAAAACTGTCAAGGGCTATGGGCTCATGTTTCTGAGGTCTACATCAACCTTTCTCATTTTTTGGTGATTTTACTTTGTTTGAATTTGGCAAGGCAATTTCAGTTGATGCCAAAACTTGGAGTGTGGGTCAGTTGAAAGTAGCTCCCTAGTGTTTAAGAGCATGAAATAACATGATCCATCCCCTTTCTGTTAATTTTGTTGCTTGGGGATGGATATATAACATGTATCATATTGGATTAACTTCATAAATGTAAGAAAAAAGTGTATTTTGCAGGGGAAGCATTGATTTGGTGAAGTTGTTGGGTTTGAAGGATAAAATAAGGGTTACAATTTGAGGCTTGGTTATTGCAGTAGGTGTTTTGACCAAAGGAGGGAAAATTTTTATGATTGAATATATTATATTATGTCAAGGATATGGCGAATCATCCACAAATTCATTGTTTTAGTGATTGGGAGTCATACATTGAGCGAGCCCTAGATTTTAGAGCATTTTGAAGACATATTTGGGGCTTTTTTATCTAGAAAGGTCATAGGACCAAATTGAGTTTGTTTTTCTTTAATTGGGACTAAATTATGCTACTTTCCAGAGGGGAAATGTCTAGGAGCATTTTCTTAAATGGGTTCCTTTGTAAAATGGAGCAATTAGGCCTAGGTATGTGATTGAGGACAAAAAATTTTGAGCATGATGTTACAAAACAATGTGGGTTGAGTTTGACATATGTTTTATAACTTGATAAAGGGTATCTAAAACAATTATTAGTTTTGGAAGTATTTTTGAAATTTTTGGAGAAAACAACCAAAAAAAGTCATTGCTGAACTTTTTGGAATAGGATTGTGTGCCTAGAAAGGACAATTTGGAGTTTGGAGTAAAACTATGCAAGAGAAGTACTTGGGAATTTGAAGATAAGATAAAAAATAAGTATGTTAAGTCCCTTGGAGGGTTTAGAATCAACATTTGTAGTGAGGATCAAGTATTTGGGTCAGAGAATCTATTTGGGCAAATGTAGATAATCATGGAACATGAAGCATGTTTGAATGAACTGGCATGAAGTTGGTAGAAGAAACTTAAGATGTGGAGTATAGTGGGCCAAAGTATGATGTATTTGACCATTTATAGGTCTATTGAAGTCAGTTGGGTCTAGAAGTTGATGCATTATTGAAGGAAGAATTTGGGTATTGTTACAAAACAAAGGAGAATTTGAGTGATCTTAGTAATTTATTGCATCTATTATAACAAATTCAAACAAATTGACATATAACTTCAACAAGATATAATTTAAATCATAATGATAATCAAATATAACTTCAAAATTTAACTTCAAGATATAACAATCATAATCATCATCAAGATATAACTTCACCATTCAATTCCATAAACATAAATAATACATGTGTATACAAAAGATGACACAAATATAACATAAAAATGAAAATGTTCTATATATAGAAAGTATCAAAAGTATCTCCATATAAAAATATGGCACATGCCATTTAAAAATGTCAACAAAATCAATGTTTCAACATGTACAATGTGGCATATATGCCATCTCAAAATGTACCAAGTGGCATCTCTAAATAACCACAACTAAAACTACATCCTATACCATAGGGGGATCATCAAAATGTAGCCTCTTTGAAGAACTATTTGGCTTTGATTGATCCTACATCAAAAAAGAGTTCAAACCCAAGTTAGATTGCTTAGTTTATATGATTTTTACATATATATAATTCATAATTCAAACACTAATTTAATTATAAATTATAGGGTATGTGCACCAAGTTGTGGACCAAAAAGGGGGGTATAAGTGGACACATTATTTTAAAAATTGGGTAAACCTGAACTTGGAACAAAAGTTTGAGGGTCATGAACTCAAAATAAGAAGATGTGTAAAACATAAAAACTGTATTATTGTGAATCTAGTTTCTAAAACGCTAATTTTTTTAAAAAATCGATAAGATTAAGAGGGTCAAACCTCACACGCACAAAAACATGTTCCTGATTTTTTTGGAAAAACATAACATAGTTGTTTCCATGCGTGGTACAAATGATATAGTTATATTCAATATTTTTTAAATCTCTTTGGTAGGATGATAGGTAAGAGTGAGATCTAGAAGTTGTGAATTTTTTTAAAATTTTCCGATGAGCATTTTTTTCTGTGATTTTTTGAAGTGATCGCATCCTGAAAATTTGGTACCTAATCATGCACTGGGCATAACTTGCATCAAAATAATAAAAAATGAAAACCTTATTTTAAAAAGTGTATAGAATCAAGTGTAGAAAAATAATATGTAATTTATTGTAAGTTTATTAAGTATATAAAAACTTATTTAAAAAACCGTAGACATATGTCTGTGAGGACAATCAAGACACTAGTAAAGAAAATTAAAGTTTACTATGCTAATGTTGTCCAAAAATAGAAAAATTTATATGGTTAGAAAGCTAAGAAGACGTATGAGATTATGTTGAAAATTATAGTGCTACATAGATGACAAATTCCAAACCTAATGAAGATAAAGTCCATAATTCATCTTACAAGATGAAAAAATGTGTAAAAGAACAAAAATGGAGGGAAAATGAGCCTCCAAGCCTTTGGGTCATTTTCCAAAGCTCTTCCCAAGCCATAACCTCATCAGGTTTCTAAATTTCAAATAACACGATCCAGTTCTGAAAATAAAAAAGTACATTTTCAACTCCTCCATAACCTGATCAAGTTCTGGAGAATAAAATGCATAATTTTCACTTCTTCAAAACCCGATTGGGTTATGAAGAAGTAAATCTCTCTCTCTCTCTCTCTCTCACTCTCTCTCTCTCTCTCTCTCTCTCTCTCTCTCCTAATACTCGTACTCCTACTCTTACTCCTAGATTTAGTAAAATGGTGCATTTTGTTCCTTGCAAGAGCACAGATGATGCTTCACACATAGCACACCTATTCTTCAAGGAAGTGGTTAGAATCCATGGTCTACCAAAAACAATATTCTCTGACAGAGATGTAAATTTTCAAGGTCACTTTTGGAGGACACTTTTCAAGAAATTGGCCACTAATCTAACCTACAGTTCAGCATACCACCCACAAACAGATGGGAAAATAGAGGTAGTAAATAAATCTCTTGGAAATCTCTTAAGATGCCATACAAAAAAGTACACCCAAAGTTGGGACATGATCTTACCTCAAGTAGAGTTTGCATTTAATGATTCAATGAACATGTCTACTGGAAAGACACCTTTCCAAACTGTGTATGAACTTCACCCAAAAGTTCCATTAGACTTGGTGGAGTTACCTTTTGATTTCAGAGTTAGTGCGAAAGGAGAAGAATTGGCCAAACTAATCTCTAAAGTGCAGACAGAAGTGAAAGACACACTACAACAGTACACCATGAAATATAAAGCACAGGCATATAAGAAATGAAGAGAGATTCATTTCAAGATTGGAGATAAGGAATGGGCATACCTAATGAAGGAGAGACTACCTAAAGGAAAATACTTGAAGCTACACATGAAGAAAGTTGGGCCATGCACCATTCTCAACAAGATGGGGGAAAATGCCTATGAAATATCTTTCCCTCCTACTTTACTAATTTCTCCTATATTTAATGTTGCAGATGTTACTAATGTGCAGGGTCTACAAAATGAGGATGATGTTACTAATGTCTCTCTCTCTCTCTCTCTCTCTCTCTCTCTCTCTCTCTCTCTCTCTCTCTCTCCTACTCCTACTCCTTAATCTCTCCTACTCCTACTCTCTCTCTCTCTCTCTCTCTCATGCAGAGCCCTCCACTATCACCCTAAGGAGACTAACTCAACTCGAGGATTCTACAAACAACTTGGAATCCAATCAAGGAGTTAACCTCACTCAAAGATCTAGTAGAGTTCTCTAAATTTATAAATTACTCCCACAACCATGCTCATAAGTTCACTATCACTTTTCCTTATTCCAATCTCTCCAAGCACCAATACCATCCTAGACCACCTAGTGCCTCCACCATGCCAAATCTCAAACTAGACCTGTCACCTTGTTCCCAACACCATAGGTCATCTTATCATGGTCTATCTATCATTTTCCAACCTTTCATCCACTCCAGTCAACTCAAATTTCACCATTACTCTTCTTGAGCCCTTCTAGGCTTGTCTAGTAGCCCTTCCTAGACAGTAATCTGCAAATCACTCACAAACTCTCCAAACAACCTAACAAGGTATATACATTTTCTAATACCCTTTTCAGATTTGTTAAACATATATCAAACTCAGTCCTCCATCATTTTATTGGTGAACACTCTCATTACTTTCTAGCCTTTCTCCAAGGCCTAATTAGCCCTTGCTTAAAGAAGCAACTCCTATCCCCGCTTATCTCCAGGACTCAAAGACTTGAAAAATTCTTCCTAGACCTTCCAAAACACAATATTTTTAACATTTTTTGATCGGACATGCTCATCTATGCTCACATTCATCAAACCCTCCTTTTTAGGTACTCTACCCTAGGGATTTCTCAACTAGACACTTCCACTCACCTCCAAACCCTTCCAGTGGATCCAAAACCATCATATGAACATATTATGACATTCCATGCCATAAAAAGTATCCCTCATGTGGTTGGAGCTCTCAGACCTTGATTGGTCCAACCACCATGCACCCCAAATCAGTACTTTGTCTCTACTAGAGACCTCCAACTTCATCCTCCTGCTTGTACCTACACACAAACATCTAATGGTACATAGAGTATAGGTATAGGATTCCCCCACAAGCCATAGTAACTAAATAAAGTGGGAGATCCTATGTGCTCATTGAAACTTCAAACAAGATTACTAATTTCACACCCCCAAACTATCTAGAACAACCAGCAATAGGACTGAGATTCTTGGCTCTAAAACTTCACAAACAATAAATTCTTTGCATAGAATGAATTGATACTTAGAAAACCATCAAAATATTACATCCCCTATTAATATAGCATTGAAATAAAAGTTTTAACAACACAGAGACCAGACTGTATCCTCACGAGTGGCAAGTAGACAGTTTACAGAGATTAAAGTTTATTGATCTGTCAATTCATTGCAATTTTTTCCTTTGACCCCCAAATCTCTCCATTCAACCACCCCCTTCATCCACTCATGTGGATTCAATATAAATAGACTCTTAACTATCAAAATACCGACTCTAACTATCTAACTACCTACAAACTGTCTAATAACAATCCCTAACCGATTGTCACTAACATAAACAAGAAATTTGTTGTCAAGTTGATAACAAAAGTTGTCAACTTGACAATACATCATCCAAATCTCAGCTAAAGGTTTCTAAAAAGGTTAATTTAACCCCTTTAGAAAAATTTTACCCCTACTAACCCCAACTAAGTCCAATTAAGCCCTATTTGGCTTATATTGCCAATATAGGCAATTTACAAATTATTGCACTTCAAGTGCTTTTAACATCATTTAGTGGCTTTAATAGCCTTATTACATCCTTATAGACCCTTATAGGTCATTTTCATCATCCCTCAACCTAGGATCAATCCATAACCCTTCCTAGTGACCCCTAGGTACCTTTTAGACTTATTGATGCCATTAAGGCTTACATCCATGAGTTAATTACAAAATGATCAATATGTGATCCAAACATAAATACATGACCATTATTGGTATAATACATAATTCAATGACCCTTGAAGGCCATATTGTCTTCCACTCCTCCCAAGNTGGCCTTGGTGCTCTCTCTCTCTCTCTCTCTCTCTCTCTCTCTCTCTCTCTCTCTCTCTCTTACACCTACTCTCTTTCTCTCTCTCAATCCTCCTTTGTTCTTAGTTTTTTAGAACCCGATCAGGTTCTGAGTAATTAGGAGCATTGAGTCATTATGTTATCATAACACGATTGGGTTCTGAGTAATTACGAGCACTAAGCCTTTATGTTCTCATAACATGATCGGGTTCTAAACCCGATCGGGTTCTGTGGAATTATGAACTTTGCTTGCTTCAACAGTCATTGCAAGTTGTTTTGAGGTCCCACAACTATTTTTATGTTGTTTTATGCCAGGAACATACATGTTTGCACTTTTTTGCATGTTTTTTGTTTGCAATGATTGAAAATTATGTTTTTTATTGATTTTTTAATGTTATTTTATCATTGTAAGTTCTCATTTCAAGAAAATGGTTGATTTGTTCTTACTTTTTAGATTTTATGTTCACATATTATTCTATGTTCATGATATTATTCATAGGGTCCATTCAATACGAACAATGGGAAAGAACAAAAGCAAAACAATTGAACAACAAGAGAAAGAAAAAGAAAGACAAAGGGAGCACATGAGGAGAATAGGACAAGGTACATCATCAAATGCAAGCAATGTAAGTGATGAAAATGAAAATGTTAATGTGATAAATGCACCATTTCAATTCAATGTCATTAATGAAAAAAATGCACATAATTAAAATGAAAATCATCAACATACACCAATTGAAATGAGTCCAATAAATGCACCTAATTCATCTAATGAAAATCTAGAGCATGCAACTGTGTTAACACCTCCTAGAATAATTCATAGAAAACCAAAGTTTCTAATTGACATTGATGAAAATATTTTGAGGCCAATGCATGATAAAATATCAGAAAGAAATTATAGAAGAATTGTTAAAAAGATTTGGAATAACTATTTTCAAAAATTAAATCAAAGTGGAAGATGTCAAGTAGTTGCTGAAATGATTAAGAATCTGAAATTTAGAGACAATGACAATTGTGGGGTTGAGAACTGTAAAGGGGGAAAAAAAATGTTGTTTTGTTTGTTTAGTGTTTATTTAGTTTTATTAGGGTTTTATTGTGTATTTCCCTAACCTTTACATTTAAATTGTGTTTGTATTGAAATGTGATTATGAGGAAGATAAGGTATTCCACCTTTATTCCCCAAATGCACAATTGAAGGATCCAAGTTGATCAATCCAAGAGAAGGATTAATGCACAAATGAATCAATCATTTGGAAATGAGAATAAAGAGAAGAGGATCTTAAATTATGTTAATTGATTATATATATATATGATATGTGACAGTAATTAAAGAAATTGGAGAAATGTACTAACCTTTAATAATTACAGATCAAAGAACATTATTTTCTGAGGTTTGTACTCTATTTCTAGAAAAACTAAAGTATGATCCGAAACTAGAATGTAGAGACGAACAAAACCCAGAAATATTTTTCCAATCCAACACCGTCTTATGAAAAAGGTCGACCTTGACCCACAAATGTCAACCCTGACCCAATAATGTCAACCTTGACCTGCACAGGTCCGACAGAGAATCTGTTCGCGGAACCCGACAGAAAGCCAAAAAGGGTATCCAAATCTGAGTCCAAATCCACAGTCCTGAACCTATACCTGCAAGAAAAAGAGGTTTGTTTGTTGGGGGGGAGGGGTTTTCCTTGGTCAAACCCTGGTTTTGGAATTAACCTCAAATATATGTAATTGAAATTGTAGAAGTAAACAAAGTAAATGCATAAATTCACCTTGCTTGTAAAAGACCTTGTGGAGGATTCGAATCCTTTAATCCTCAAGTATGTATGTACTAATGGATCTAGAATGTGGAATATTTAATGTACGATGTCTTCAATCTCTTTCTTGTATATCTCCAACACCAAGTCTTGAATGGGTTCTTGATTATGAAGAGGCTTGGAAGAAGATGGATGGAGAGATCACCAAAAAGGGCACTATGTAGCTTGAATCCTTCAATGGCTTCCCATGGATCTCTTTGAATGCTTGAAGGCTTGATGTTGGATGAATCCTTGCTTCAAATATTTCTTGATTTCTTACTTGAATCTTCACTTGATGATGGTTCTCAATTGCTCAAGGATGCTTAGGCTTCAATAGAGGACTTAAAGAAAATGAGGGGAGAAAGGCTCTCTTTTATATGGATTTAGGGCACAATATTCTAAGGAGGCCGACATAGGAGAATTAAATTCCCATTAAAGAATTTACCCCTAGGAGAGGACCTAAATTAAATATAATTTAGGAATCAATGCTTCGAAACCCGAAACAACCGACCCGAAAGCGGGAAATGACTTTTGCAAAGACCGACATCTGGAAACTGTGGGACCCTGGGATCTAAACCCTGGGTGAAGGTTGAGGTAGACCTTGACCTAGGTCAGGGTTGAGGTTGAGCTTGACCTAGGTTAGGGTCGAGGTTGACATAGACCAGAAAGGTCGACCCTGACCTTGAGGTCCAAGTTCTCAGGTCTGCAGTCCAAAATGCATAAATCAGGTTGGAAGGAAGTGGAAAGAGGGGAAAAATAGGGGGGAAAGCCAAGTCTAAATCAGAAACCCATTCAAGGTGCTTGATATGACCCCAAACTACTTACTCAGAAGGCTAAACAAGTCTATAATGGAAGTGCTTCCATTTTTTGACTATACATTTAGCCCCCACTTTAGCAAGAGTATGAGCTCAACACAAACTCTTGGTAAAGGAGAACATACAAAACATACAATCTTATTGGAATCAAAAGGGACAAAGAAATCCTCAAGCCCCAAAGGGACTTAAGTCTTTATCAAACCTAAGATCATGATAAGAGAGACATCACTTAGTTAAGAAGAGAGAGAAAATGGTGTGATTATCTTGCCCAATGAGAACTTATGTCCCATTGTGAACCACACAAAAAGCATAACTGGAAAGATGGAGCTGAACTGCCTAGTGAATGTGGCTACTCACTAGTCAACCCGTTAAGGAGATCCGTTCTTAAAGGGATCAAAAACATTGTAAATTAAAAACTGGCGGGATCGAGAGATCCGTGTAAATTTAAACTGGAGGGATCAAGAGATCCTAAAAAAAGTAAAAATGTCCATGCTTTAAGGATTAGTTTTTAATCCATAAAGGGAAAATTTTTAAATCTTGAAAATTATTTTGAATGTGCATGTGTACAAAAAGTGAGTAGAGTGTATGCCCCCGTATGCCCCCATGTTAAAATCATTGCTAACACTTTAATAGGAGCAATGGTTTTAATGGAAACCTAAACAACTCTACGAATTACGTTTCCACTGCAAGATGCTCCCAAAGGAAGACAAATCAAGGGAAATAAAAACATAAACATACATAAAAACACAAGAGGGATCTACCTAATGTGGGGTCAGTATGATCATAAGATAACATGTATATAGAAATATGATATTATTGCAAATGAATTAACATCATTCCCCTAAGAAAGTAGAACTACAATCACAAAGGAGGAAAGAAAACTTAAGAATTACGAAGAATAATCTTTTTGGACCACAACATGGAGACCAAAAAGAATTAGTGCTACCATGTTGCAGATCCAAGCAGACTATACAAGGAAAATAGTTACAAACAATAGCACAAGTACAACATAACATGAAACAACATATAGAAGAATTGTACGACAGGCTTGAGTCCTTTATCACCTTGCACCAACAAATTAACAAGGGTCGTATAAAAGAGTCTAACAAACATTTAGCAAATACATTACGAGAGAAGCACATTACAACATGCAAACACAAAAAGGGCTACCATAAAAGATAAGCCAATCAAGCAAATTGCTGACCCTCCCCATCTTGGTTTATGTTATTGATGGGAGGTGGGCAACTTGTGAGAGGGACTATATCCAATACAATAGGAATGATAGCTAGTTCCAAACAAGGATCCTCTTGAGAATCACAATGCTTGATACTAGGTGTAATTGTTAACTGAGTTGAAAGAATATGAGATAGATCATTATCAAGATCAATGGTCTCATATTCATCACTAAGATCAATAGGACCATCAAGAGTGTCCTCCTCATCAAGGTTGATTGAAATAGGATCTCATACTCATTCATCTTAACATCATTATGCATATTGACTTCTTTCAATACATCAGGCATAGGTTGATCAAAAGAAGGTAAGGAGTTTTGAATAACAGAAGCACAGGCTCTAGCATTATCTCTACGCTTCTTACAACGTCCATTAGTAGATTTGTTACATTTAATTTTGGTTGGCACATGTTGAGAACTAGGAGGAATGACCACAGTTTCCTTCACAGGTTCTATGGGAGGATTCTCAATAGGTTGCAATGAAATAGTAGAAGTTTGATTAATATTATTAGTAGCAATGGATAAAGGAGGTATTGCAGGAGTAGGCAAAAGACCACGGTTTTAGTCAATCTAAGGAATACTTAACTCAACAATTTTACGATGTTTGTGAGCTTGATATGAGTGAAAGAGATGATCAGGGTGAGGAGGACATGAGTTAGGTAGTGAAGGCCAAAATAAATCAAGAGTAGCACAATCTCTAGGCCTAGAAGGTGCATACAAACTATGATTAATCATTTTTACTTCTCCATTATGAATGAACTTAAGATATTTATGAACGAGAGAAGCAATAGCATGCATAGAAGTTATCCAAGGTAAACCAAATTTGATTTGAAATTGATCAGAAGTAGGAATAATGATGAAGGTAGTATCTACAATTTTACCACAAAGTTTAACAAGTAAATTGATAGAACCAAGTGCAGGATAAAGAAAGCCATTACAAGTTTGGATCCATGCATCAGATGGATCATAATAATCACGTTGTATGCCTTCCATAAAAAGATTTTCCTCAGTAATGACATTTATTAAAGATGTGGGATCAACTAGACAACCACGAGTATGTATCTTAGCAATCCTAGCATAGATATAAAGGGGACCATCGGGAGCTTTAATTATTTCAGAATCATCAAAGGTAATTAAAAGTTCCCTAGGTTGCTTATCCTTAGTTTGTTTTTGATGTTTAGGTGGAATTGGAAGTGGAAGTGGAGGTGAAGGATCTTGAACAGTAAGTTGAGATGGCACAACACTCTCCACATGATTAACAATATGATTAAGATCATCCATCTTTGAATCATAAATGATATCCATAGAAGATGGTTGGGCTATAGTATTTGTATCATGTGTAGGTAAAGGATTGGTATAGATTTGAAGGTTTTGATTAGGAGAAACATATTTATTCCCATTACCATCAAAATTATCAACAGTTAAAGATTTAGAATCAATTAAGTCTTGAATTTTATGCTTTAGAGAAAAACATTTTTCAGTGTCATGGCCATTCTGGCGATGGTATTGGTAGAAATCTTTAGAATCAAAGGATTTTGAAGTGATCATGGTGGGAAGAAGAGGTCGAATAGGAGGCAAGGTAATCATATTAGCACTTAATATCCTACTCATTATAGAATGCAAAGTTTCAGAGAGAGGAGTAAACGTACGATTCATACGGAAAGCAAAGGATGCAGAGGTAGCATTATTGGATGTAGCCGCAACTTGATCAGTAACCGCATTCATCTGTTTATTAATCTTGACATAGTTGCTAGGTTTCTGAAACTTATTAGGATTAGGAGCATTGTCACTCTTATCAACTGGAATAGGAGCCATTGGAGTGTTTCTCTCAAACTGACTCACTTGTAATTGATAATGGTGAAGTGCTACACACAATTGTTGAAAGGAGGTAAATTCAGTAAGAAGGATCTTATCTCTAATATCCTTTTGTAAATTTGAAATAATTATATGTTGAATATCAATATTAGGAACAAGATAAGAAATCTGAGCATGTAAATGCTTAAATCTACCAATAAAGTCAGTCAATTTTTCCTTAATGTTTTGTTTACAATGCATTAAATCAGATAAGGACACTTGTGGACCAATGTTATTTTGGAATTGTTGAATAAAGGAATTAGAAAGTTTAGGAAAAGAATCAATGGAATAAGGAGGTAAGGAACAATAGCATTGTAAAGCCTTATCTCGAAAGGTTCTAGCAAAAAATTTAGCTAAAATCCTATGGTCATGAGCATAATCACTACAAAGGATTTGAAACGTTTTAACATGAGTAACAGAATCACCTTTACCATTATAATTCTCAAGACGAGGCATATCGGCTTGCTGAGGGATAGTAGCATGAATGATGTCTAAGGATAAAGGACTACCCATGTCACATGTAGGAATGCTAAATTTGGATTGAGTTAAAGATGCAAGATGTTGTTGTAAAGATGACACAGTCTGAGCCAAGCTAATAATTGTGGAATGATTAGAGGAAATAGGTGGTATAGAAATATTAGAAACACTAGGAAAAGTATAAGAAGCAGCATGAATAGAAGACAAAACCGGTGGAACATTAGGAACCATAGTTGGAAGAGGATTAGTATAAGTAAAAGGCACACTATGATATTAAGGTTGTGAGGTAGGTAAACATACCGGTGGAGCACTCACAGGAATAGATTTAGTTGGTAGAGATGTTATCATCAAAGGAGGAGTATAAGTAGGAATACTAGGTAAAGGAACAGAAGAAGGTCCTACACTAGTGACAATAGGTGTGAATCCTAACTCTTGAGCTTCTTGAGATAAAGGTTTAACATTCAAATTCACAATTCGATGTGTAATACTACGCAATAAATTAACACCTTGGACATTATCACAGAGGACTTTCTTAAGAGCCTCTATAGCTTGGATAGAATCTTGATTATGGTTTTCTTGGATAAGCTAATTTCCCATTTTATCAAGTTCGGTTGAAAGGTTTTGCACTTGTTCAGGAGGAAATCTTAAAGCGTCATCCTCATCATGTGATGAGTGAGAAGAGTTATGCTCCATAGAAGGATTGGAATCATGAGTGATCAAATTATCATCGAGAATCCTAAGGAAAGGAGAGGAAGATTCAGGATCGAAGGAACCCATAAGTCTACGGCTTCTTCTAACCGGGATATTATAAGTAGGACTAGAAGTAGTAAAGCTCATACACCAATACAATGCAAATGAACTTAACACAAGATTTTAATTTATTAATTTTGAATGTAATTGAAAGAACATGCAAGATCTAGCACAAACAATGTAAATCTAATGCCAAAAAGAAAGAGTTGTCTATCGTGGGTTCACCAAAATGTAAAGGGGGAAAAAAATGTTGTTTTGTTTCTTTAGTGTTTATTTAATTTTATTAGGGTTTGATTGTGTATTTCCCTAACCTTTACATTTAAATTGTATTTGTATTGAAATGTGATTATGAGGAAGATAAGATATTCCACCTTTATTCCCCAAATGCACAAATGAAGGATCCAAGTTGATCAATCCAAGAGAAGGATTAATGCACAAATGAATCAATCATTTGGAAATGAGAATAAAGAGAAGAGGATATTAAATTTTGTTAATTGATTATATAGAAATGATATATGACAGTAATTAAAGAAATAGGAGAAATGTACTAACCCTAAAGAATTACATATCAAAGAATGTTGTTTTCTGAGGTCTGTACTTATTTTCTAGAAAAACTGAAGTATGATCCTAAACCGGAATGCAGAGACAAACAAAACCCAGAAATATTTTTCTGATCCAACACCTTCTTATGAAAAATGTCGACCTTGACCCACAAATGTCAACCCTGACCCAATAATGTCGACCTTGACCTTCACAGGTCTGACAGAGAATCTATTCACGGAGTCCGATAGAAAGCCGAAAAGGGTATCCAGATCTGAGTCCAAATCCACAGTCCTGAACCTATACCTGCAAGAAAAAGAGGTTTTTTTGTTGGGGGGGAGGGGTTTTCCTTGGTCAAACCCTATTTTTGGAATTAACCTCAAATATATGTAATTGAAATTGCAGAAGTAAACAAAGTAAATGCATAAATTCACCTTGCTTGTAAAAGTCCTTGTGGAGGATTCAAATCCTTTAATCCACAAGTATGTATGTACCAATGGATCTAGAATGTGGAATGTATAATGTAGGATGTCTTCAATC
>MU227776.1:1686933-1700992 GCA_018584345.1 Thuja plicata
CGTTATTGAAGGAGTAGAGAGAGACAATAGAAGCTTCAAGCTTCGGAGGGTTTGCATTCATTTGTCTTCCTTTTCGTAGTTTGTACATTTTATTGCTTGCGTTTTGATCATTTCGTTTAGTAGTTATTGCTTAATAGATTTGCATGCACTTGTGAACCTTGGCTACTAACCCCTGCCCTTGGAAAGCTGTGGGAAACCGGAGAGAGAGGCGTACAAAAACAAAATTAAAAATTCAACTGTGGAGATTGTTTACATGTACTCTTCTATGGCAACCCATCATTTTTGTCATTTTTGTTGACGACAGTTTATTGGATTGGGCATAATATGTTATGGTATAAAAGAGATGTCAAAGGCCAGTAAGCATAAACCCTAGGCTTGGTAAAACATTGCCTACGAAGACACCCATCAAAGAATAGAATAACATGGTGACCAAAAATGAAAAACAAGTAGTAATGAGGCAGTTTGGTGGCGAACGTTTAAATAACTTCTAGATTCTTCTCTTCTAAATAAATGGCCAACCAAATCTTTAATTTTATGGTGGCCCAGGAACATAGACCAATAAAAAATACAGGCTTCTCCAATAAAATTCCGTCATTCATTGAAACTGCAGGTGAATAGATCAGAATGCTCATAAGATTGACTCTTCAATAGTTTAAAAAAATGTTTTCATAACATTATTATATTGATATGGGGAAGATTATGGGATGGTGAGACTTCAATGTCAAAAGTGTCAAAATGGGGATTACCAGAGAAATTATTAACCCCAATGTCATTGAAGGCGAGGGCGGTTGGATTAAGCTAGAGGAGCTTATCAACCTGTCAATGGTGGTGCTTAGTGACAACACCAGGGAATTTGAGTTGGACTTGCTCAATAACACTAGGAATAGCATGTTAGATAGCTACAGGAAAACTAAACGGCTATTCCATGAAGTGGAGGATCTCAAAAAAGGGTTAAAGGTACATACAAGGCCAAAGTCGATAGCAATGTAGTTGAATAGATGAATCTGAGCACCAGAGTTTAAAAAATAGAGGACAAAATGATTAGGGTTGAATCTACCCTTAAAAACATAGTGGAACAAAGCTATAATATAGATTCAAATCTTCCAAAGAACACACTAAGACTATCATCGAGAATCTGGAGGAAAAATTAGATGGGACGGATGCGGCCAACATAGATGTGGAGAAAGAACAGAACATTGATCAGGGTCCTGGCAAGAGAACTAGAGCCAATACTAAGAAGAAAAAGGATAATGAAATGGTGATCGATCTCTAGAAGATCAAGGATTCAACTGCTAATATGGAGTTGCTTGAGGCCAAGGCAGCCACCCTGATGGTGGACTTATCTTGAGGGTCCCCGGTCTTATTCATTGTCCCTGTGCTATTTGCTTTTTTGGAAGCTCTGTTTGTTTTTTGCTCTGGCCTTTGTTGGCATGTTCTGTCTTTAGTTTCTGTTTCGTTTAAGACTGGGTGTACTATTAGTTTTTCAACTCTGTTTCGGGTTTCAGGAACCCTGTGAAACCTATTTTACTTAATCAAAAACATTATTGTATTGATGTACTACATACAAAATAATAAATAATATCTGACCATATTTTATATTTCCAACTTCTTGTACATAATTACAATAGGTAAATACTAAAATACATATAATCATACAATCTATAACAATAACTTAGTTTGATCAATAGGATTTAGCAAGCATCTAATTAGTAAAGTATGCTATAGAAAACAATTTTACATATCAACCAAAAAAAATCTTATATATTTATTCTACTTCTTAATTAAATTTTATGTTTCTCCTTATTAGAAATACAATTAGCTGACATTAATGACAAAAACACAAATATGTAACAAAACCCAAAAAAGGCGTAGCCATTGCACACTCAAGTGTGATTACTAGTTATATAATATGGCGGCAAATCCCTACAAAATGGGGATTGTAGGGTTTGAACCCCCCAATGGCCCATTTGCTAAAATTGGTTGCCACCACTACACCGCTTGAGAAAATTAATGATATAGCAGGGCGACACAATATTTAAACCTTTTTTAAGCTTGAGATATAAACAACTAACCTTTTATGGTTATTTTTAACCATTAGACGTTATGATAGCCTAAATTAAAAGGCTAAAATGAGTCAAAAATGGTTATACGAATTATTAAGAGGTTAATTTATTAGAGGGGTTTTTTTATTAATTATGGTGGTTTAACCTTATATGGCATATTTTTTTTGTATAAAAGGGGGTGTAGGTGTTTTGGAAATTCATTCAAAGTGATGTGAAAATTTCAGGGAGAATTAAGAGTGGTCTCTTAGAAAGAATAGGAAGAGATAAAAACTCATTAATTTCTTTGAGAGAATTTTCACGTCTTTTAAGTCATTATGTAAAGGCTTGTACTCTTGTGTGAGAGAGAGTTGCAGTTTTATTTCTTGATAGCGGTGTAAATGTGATGAAGGAGCTAGGCACGAACATATTTCCAGATAGATTTTTTCATTCCAATGTGGAAGCAAGAAGAGCATGAAGTTCAAAAATCTTCTTTGAAGCATATTGCGTAACTCAGTGAAGACCATCGTGGTTTAAATTTAGTTGCATCATAATATTGGCATTGATTACACATTTTTGTAGATCCGAAGATGAAGCCAGAGTTTGGTGAGCTCCGTTATCAAATCTCTTTGTCTCTCTTTTCTCGGTGCATGATTTTATCAACTTCTTTACTTTCCTACATTTTATGTGTTTATTTACTCAATTCACAAGCAACACCAATTTTTATCTTAAAATAAAATTTGTATCCTGGTGAATCTAACAATTGTCAAGTGATTCATTGTAAGGAGTTTACACATCACGACTCACCTATCCTCTTGGTGGCAACTAGTTAGGATACAAGTGCATGTTTTTTAAGAAAGACTTCAATCCCATTCTTTCACCAATCTAGTGTTCTTTTATGAATTAGGGTCTCCCAAACAACTCAACCAAACACCAATCAATTGTCTTTGTTATGGTTCAATAGGATTTCTTCACAACTATGAGCATCTCCTAATAGCCCTCAACAATTGGTTTTTGGAACATAACTCCCTACATAGTTGGCTTTAGACACAAATAGAGACATTTTAGGATACACATTTGGATGGTTCACAACATATCTCAAATGCACCATGTGTTGTTTTGGAACTCTTTCCTCAAATTTTGACTGGTAATCGAATTCTAGGCCCAATTAGCTTTCTTTTCCAAAGCGAATACTTCAAAAACTCACTAAACTCATCAACACACCGATCAAACAATTGACATAAATTACAAAGGAATCATTTGACTTATTTTTTGCATCCACACCCATTGCTAATTGATTGGCACACAAATTCTTATGTATGCCTACATTTACCAGGCTTAACACATATAGATGTTAGGCTAGGGATTGTAATAAAATACCAAAAACTCCACCCCTTACTCACATGGCTTCAGAATCATAAAAAGGACTCCTAAAACCACCATTCCATAGAGTTTGGTCATTTTTCAATGCTAGAATGGGTGGATATTTACATTTTTATGTCAAAATCCTCACTTCCTAGGGTTTACAGACAGTTTTTGCAAAAAACACTCAAACTTATTTATTCCTTGATGAAATCCTACCAAATCACTGCCAAATCAAACTAGACTCTCTGCACTTTCTCTTCACATTAATTTTAGATCATAAAATTACTATACGGAGTTGTATAGATCGTTGCAACACAGAAAACACTAGAAATAATAGTGAACAGGGTGTTATTTTATTATCGTTCACCAAAAATCAATCAAAAACAACTGCCTCAAAGAGTTAGAGGCTTTATAAACATATCTTAAACTGAATACCAACAGTTGTAATAGTTTTTCAAACTCATGACCGTTGAACTTCCAAAATATGCCAAAATGCAAGGTTACAAAAAATGCAAATTCACAAAGTTGCAAAGCAACTTTTGTAATTTTTGAACATTATTGACAAAACTTATCAACTAGCTCTAAAGGAATCCATTTAATCAAAAATGGTCTCCATGGACCTTATTTACATCAAAAATGTGTTTTGACTCCATAAATGTATTAAGTTGACCAAGTTGGACTAGGTGCTCCTGCACCATACACCCAGGGAAATAAAATCCTCAAGTCCCATCTAAGATGAGTTCTTGGACAGTGGTACCAAGTTTTTTTGTGTCTTCTTTTTTCATCCATATGGAATACTCATGAGGGAGACCTTTCCAGTTAACCAGGTACTCATTATAAACCTTTTTTATTGTCCTTTTAACTTCCCTTATGTCCAAGATGCCTTGAAGCTTTACTGGTTAAGTAGGTGGTAAATCCTTAACCCATTCTTCATCAACAACATCTTCTACAGTACATGTACCTGCAACCACACAACCCTTGAAGGGGTAGAGATCAACAACATTAAATATAGGTGATATTGCAACCCCGAGAGAGACTTCTATCTCATAGGCATTGGCTCCAAACTTGTGGACCACTCTACATGGATCAATCTTATTCATTAATAGCTTGGTATACTTTCCCTTTGGAAATATTTCCTTCTTAAGGTGAGAAAGGACCAAGTATCTCACCTTGAAATGTACATCTCTCATTTTCTTATTATCTTTATTCTTGTACTTCTCCACACTTTGCTGCAAGTTTTCTTTAACTTGGTGATGAATCTCTCTCATAGCTTTTGTAAATGCTTCACCTTCAACACTTCTCTTCTCCTTCACTGCCAAATCTCTAAGCTCAAATATGCCTCTTGGTTTCAATCCATACACCACTTCAAAAGGAATTTTCCCTATGCTCCTATTCATTGAATCATTATAAGCATATATTTTTCTTGAGGAAGAACTAAGTCCCATTGTTGCTCATGCTCCTTTGTGTGACACCTCAAGTGATTTCCAAGTGAAATATTCACCACCTCAATATTCCCATCCATTTGTGGATGGTAGGTAGTGCTAAGAGTTAAATTTGTTCCAATCTTTTTCTAGAGTGTTCTCCAAAAGTGGCCTATGAATTTAGGATCTCTATCTGAAACTATTGTTAATGGAAGACCATAAATTCTCACTACTTCCTTAAAGAATATCCCTACAATATGAGAAGCATCATTTTTACACTTACAAGGAATGAAATGAGCCATCTTACTAAACCTATCCACTTTGAGTTCTTAGCAATCCTAAAAAAATTATACTTAGACTCTCCCATGGCCTATTTGATATTGGTAGGGGTTGGTATAGTCCTGCATTAGAGGTGGAGCCCTTAGCTCTTTGACAAATTGTACAATCTTCTACAAACTTCCTAATATCCACTTGCATTCTAGGCCAAAAGTAAAACCTCCTTACCTGATCCAATATTTTATCAACTACAAAATGTAATCCAAGGCTTCCACAATGTTTTGCCTTTATCAAATTTTGTCTCATAAAGAAATTTGGTATACATAACTATGCTACTTTAAATATAAAACCATCTTGTAACAAAAAATCAAAGTACTCATAATGTAAAGCATCTTTAAAAACTGATTACAAACTAAAAAATACCTCCTTGAAGTCATCATCATCGACATACATGTCTTTTAGTGCATCCATTTCCAAACTTTGGAGTTGTATTTCATGTACCATCATTGTCATCCAACTTAGAGAATCAACAACATTATTATCTTGACCTTATTGTGTTTGATATTGAAGGTGTAAATCTACAAGTATTCAACCCACTTTACATGTTGGTGGCTTAAATTCTCGTGACTGTTCAAAATTGCAGTGCATGGTTGTTGGTGAAAACTATAAATTCCTTGGGAAAATGGTAGTGTCTCCACAAGGGCCTATAAAATTGCATACAATTCTAGATCATATGAGGAACTTGTGCCTACAAAATTGCATACAATTCTAGATCATATGAGGAATACCCTCTCTTTTCCTCATTAATTTTTTCATTGAATAAATCCATCAGTCTGCCTTCTGCCTTAACACTGCACCTATTGCAAAGCTACTAGCATCACATTCTATTGTGAAAACTTTGTTGAAATCAAGTAGATCATGAATTTTTTGTTGTGTCACTATTTTTTTTAGATATTCAAAGCTCTTTTATGTCTCATTGGTCCACTAGAATATCTTTCTCTTATCTCCCTTATTGGTGTAAATGATGGGTGAGCAAACATGACTTATGAGGCCACGAAAGCTTCTTAACTCTCCTACTGATTTTGGAGTTGGCCAACTAAGTATTTCCTCCACCTTGGTGGGATCCATCTTCAAACTACCTTTTCTGATCACAAAACCCATATATATTAGTTCCTCTTTCATAAATTCACACTTTTTTAGATTTATCATCAATTTCTCCTCAATCGATCTTTTCAAAACCATACCAACATATTGCAAGTGATCCTCTCTTGTCTCGCTAAACACAATAATGTCATCTAGATATACAACAACAAATTTTCCAATAAAAGGCTTCAAAACCTCACTCATTAACCTTTTGAATGTACTAGGGGCATTTGACAGTTCAAAGGGCATCACCATCTACTCATGTAAGCCTTCATTAGTTTTAAAAAGTCTTCCATTCATCTCCTTCCCTTATTTTAATATGATGGTAAGCACTCTTCAAGTCGATTTTAGATAAATAACCTACACCCCGTAAACAATCCATCAAATCCTCCATCCTAGGAATTGGAAATTTGTTCCTAATAGTAATTTTGTTGATGGATCTAGAATCAGTACACATTCTCCATCCTCCATCTTTTTTAGGGGCTAAAACAATAGGGATGACACATGGACTTAAACTTTTTCTTATCAACCCCTTTTCAACCAGCTCCACTTTTTTCATAATCTCCTCATTCTATTTTGGGGTTGATTTATATGTCTCTTTATTGGGTAGATTGGCACCAGGAATGAGATATATATAATGGATTACACTTCTCATGGGTGGAAAAGAGTTAGGAATCTCATCAACATCAATTTACTTATACTTGTTTAACAAGGTCTGCACTTCCCTGGGTATACTTTCCACCTCTTTCATTGTCATAATGGATTTAGGCCTACATATGATTGCATATCCTTTCCCACCATCCTCTTTCATGGTTTTCAAAAATTCATTCTCCCCTGCTATCATGACACTAGAACCAATTTTTTTATCTACACTCTCATCTTTAAAAGGTGTCAATGTAAAGGATACCCCATATTTCTCAATGAAATGGATTTTTTTATCCTCATAATTCTTTTCCTTTCTGTCATATAATTGCTAGGGTCTTCCTAGCAGCAAGTGGCACACATCCATGTGAATAATATCACATGAATTTTTATCCTTATAACCCTCCCCCCATGTTAAACTCAACCCATACTTGTTCATTGACTAAGATTGTTGCACATTGTTTAACCAAGCAACTTTATAAGGAGTGGGGTGAGGGTTCCTTTTTAATTTTAACTTTTCTACCATCTCCAAAGAAATTAAATTATTAGTAGAATCTAAATCAACAATCACTTTGCATACATTTCCTTGTGAATTGTAATTGGTCCTAAACAAGGACCTTCTTTAGGGGGGATCCTTGGTGGTTGGCAACTTAATGAGTGTTATTTTTAGCATCATATTTTCTCCCATCTTAGGGGAAAAATGTTAAGAAGGAGAGTTCATACTTTCAACATCATGTTCATGCCCAATTTGAGTCCTTCACTTACCACCATGTGAGCTTGATGCTTGTTTTTCTGATTACTTCCAAGTTGGGTGTCCAAATTGATTACAGTTGTATCAAATTCCTGAGAAAGAATTGGATCATCTTCCTTGTCCACCAAACCTTCCTCTACCACTAGGTCTTATACCTCTAAAGTTAACTCTTCCACTTGACTCACCACTTTTCTCTTGGTGGTTTCTTGATTCACCTTGGTCTTTGTGTCTGCCTTCTTGCTCCAAAGTTGCCTCTACCTCTAAAATTTTCCCTCATCCTCTTGTTAGAATGAATTCAGAATAACTGAGAGGGGGGTGAATCAGTTACCCTCAGGTCCTGATGTAACAATAAAACTTTATACCACTTTGAACAACTTAGATTTGCTCAACAACAATAACATAAGAGTGTGCAATTTACTGTACTAATGAAATAAGCTTGCAGAAACTTAACAGTAAAACACAACATAAACATTCACGCATTTTGACACCATGATTTAACATGGAAACCCAATATGGTAAAAACCACCAGTAACATGCTACCAAAATTTCACTCTTCTAAAGTGAGTTCTGTTAGGAGCCAACCCTGTTAAAGGTTACAAAACACACTGTCAAATGTGACCTGGTTAAAGGATTTAATCACCTTGTCAGGAGAGGCCTTGTTAGAGGACTTTAGAACATTCCAATATGAATGTCACCTTGCTCAAAGGATTTATACAATGACTGTTAGGTAAACTTGGTTAAAGGATTTGAACTAATACAATGGTTAGAAAGTAATCAGTAGGTTTGATCTGATACATACAACTTACTTTGTCAATCCAAATCCAAGTAAGCTCTAATTCTAATTTACTGAGTGGCCTCGATTCTCATCTCAAACTCCAGATCTGCTTGGAAATCTGTCAAGCAATCTCTCTCTGCTTCTCTACTCAGCCTTCTTTGCTAGATCATACCAATCAGTCAATTAACCATGCAATCCTCTTGCATACAACTTCTTACTCTGCATACATCATGAATAACCCCTTGAGGTTATCATATACCTCCTTCATCTAGGTCAGACAAATCTTTTGCTGCTTAATCAAGATCGTAGATCTTAGGTTAGGTCAGATCCAACAGATCTTTCCATCATTACATTTAATTTATTTCTTTAATACAATCACTGATTAAATCTTGAATCCATGCGTTAATAACAGTTTCCCATGCATTTAATTAATGTGGAAAAGAATTAATTATCCATAATAAACTTCACATATTCCAATAAATTCAATTATGTCGGCCAGAGATCTCAAATCTCATCAATTACCAAAATAATGTTGCTTGGCCAACACTGTGTTCTTCTGTTCAATCGCCTCTATATTCCTCAACATTTCACTGGTGCTCGACCATCACTGGCTTCGCTTGACATCAAATTTGCATTTCTCGACATCAACTTCTCAGTGAAAGAGAAACAACATATCACTTTGCCAATGTGCCAAATGAACAAGTACCCTTGTGTTTACCCATAACACAACTGTTTCCCTTGGTCTTCTTATTATCCTTTTCTTCAAATCTTCTTCATCAATCAATAGATATGGTACTCAAATAGATAGCAATAGTCTCACCAGTTAAGGTTTGACATCAATGACAAAAAACAATTGTTATCATTGAATCTTTCCAACAATCTCCCTCTTTGGCATTGATAGCAACACTAAACAATAAAACAATAATTTTCAACCATAGTTACCATACAATCCAAAAAAATTATGCCTGTGTTCCTTGATATGAACATGTATTTAGCTTCACTCTGATTCTCATCTTGTAAAACTTTTCTCCCTCTGTGTTTGTGATCACACTGATGTCTTTCAGTTTCTGTTCATCAATCTCTTTTTCTCTAAGTAGTAAACTCCCCCTCTTTCAGTAAACTTCTCCCTCTTTGACAACAATGCCAAAGACGTTGACATCTTCATCATGTAGATTATTCTGTTCTAAACTCTGTCTCATGTTGTTCCTGTCATCTTGCTTATGACTGAACCTCTTTTTTGTCTTAGTCTGTCTTTCACAGCTTTATGTAGCATCCTAAAGTGTGACTGCCTGTGCATCAATGTGAAAAATATTCTAAATATAACATTTGATGCAACAGTATCATTTTGAACTAATTAGCCTCAGTTAGGGAATCACCCCTAATTTACCTCGCAGATACTCATGAGCATCCTTGGGTAGTGCCTTTGTAAATATGTCTGCTAACTGTTATTTAGTGTTCACATATTCCAGTCTCACTTCCTTCTTCTGAACTAGCTCCCTCAAGTAATGATACTTGATAGCTATATGCCATGTCTTAGAGTGCATTATAGGGTTCTTATAAATATTGATGGCACTTGTGTTATCACAATATATGACAACTAGTTCTGTGATCTCTTCTCTCATACCTTTCAATAGTATCTTCAACCACACAATATTGGAGCAATTAACTGCTGCTGCCACATACTCGGCTTCAGCTGTAGATTATGAGGTGCAGTTCTATTTATTTCTTGTCCATGAAACTAATCTTTTTCCCAAAATAAATTCTCCTCCTGTGGTGCTTTTTCTATCATCAACATTTCCAGCCCAATCAGAATCAATATAAACTCTGAGTTCAAATTTATCATTCCTTTTGTAATACAAACCATATTCATCTGTTCCTTTCAAATATCTCAGAATCCTTTTTACTGCCATCATATGAGTTTCCTTGGGATTGGCACAAAATCTAGAAACAATTCCAATAGCTAATGCAATATCAGATCTACTGTGTACAACATATTACAACTTTCCAATCATTGATCTGTACAGTGTTTGATTTACTTCTTTTGTCTCATCATTTTTGGTTAACTACCGTCCAGTAGCCATGGGAGTACTCACTGGTTTTGAATCTTCCATTCCAAAAGTTTTTAGTATCTCTTTGACATATTTTGATTGAGTAATATAGATACCATTCTTCATCTGATATATTTGTAAGCCAACAAATTTTTTTTATCTCACTAAACATAGACATCTCAAATTCAATCTCCTTTGCAAATGCTTGGCATAACATATCTTGTCCACAAAATATAATGTCATCAACAAAAATGTTAGCTAATAAATTACCTTTACTTTGCTCTGTCTTCAAATACAGATTGTTGTTGTCATTGCTTCTTGCAAATCCAATCTTCATCAGATAGTTGTGCAATCTCTCATACCATGCTCTTGGTGCTTGCTTCAGTCCATATAGTGCTTTGTGTAATTTGCAAACCATATTCCTTTTGCTTGGGTCAATAAATCCATCAACTTGTTCAATGTATACTTCTTCTTCTAATATCCCATTTAGAAATGCTGACTTTACATCCATTTGATAGACTTTAAATCCTTTGTAGGCTGCATATGCAAGTAAGGTTCTTACACCTTCCAATCTTGCAACTGGAGCGAATGTCTATAGTCAATTCCTTCCTCTTGTGCATAACCCTTGCATACCAGTCTAGCTTTATTTCTTGTTACCTCTCCATGTTCATTCAGCTTGTTTCTAAATACCCACTTAGTACCAATTACATTTTTATCATTCGGCCTAGGTACAAGTGTCCAAGTATTATTATTTTCAATCTGCTCAATCTCTTCGTTCATGGCTTGAATCCAGTCTTCATTGTCTAAGGCATCTTTTACTATTTTAGGCTCAAAATTACATAATAAGCAGGTATCTTCTCTCAGTTTTCTTCTTGTCATGACTGCAGAGTCCTTTCATCCTATGATTTGATCAGGTTTATGGTGCCTTACATACTTTTCCAAAGTAGGTTCTTTCTCTAGTTTAGATTGATCATTCATGTTCAATTCTGGTTGAAACTGTGACTCGACATCTCCATCAGATATCTCAACAGTCACCTTTTGTTGCCCGACAATTTCATTCTGTGACTCGACAGGTGCGGACTGTTGCTCGACAACTTCATTCTTAGTTTTAGGTAATTTGTTAGAATCTTCCTCATCAGGATAGGTGAATGATTTGTAACTCTCAGGCTTAGTCATGCTTTCAGCTTCATTTCTTTCTGCATATTCATCAATTCTAACATTTGCACTTTCCACAATTTTGTTAGTGTTACAATTCAAACACTTGTATGCTTTAGTTTTAGTTGAATATCCAAGAAATATGCCTTCCTCACCTTTAGCATCAATTTTTCCATTTCTGTTATCCTTCTGTACACTAGTACATTTGAGGCCAAATTTCGATGGCCATTTGTCGGATTTGCAACGTCTAGTTTTCAAACTTTTGACATATGTATTCGTCAGCATTTTTGCATTGCAAATTTCAATGGAAGTGGTTACCGTCAGTCTACCAACATCTAATTCTATCAAAAACTAGCACATGAATACCAACTTTGTTATCAAATTTCTTACGGAACTCCGACAAACCCTCTGTGTTTCCTGTTGGAAAGGACTGTCAGAACACCCATCAGAGATATAGCAATCCTGTCGTAATTATCTGTCGCAAACCATTGCTTTCTGACACTTTATCTGTTGGATGAGCGATGGAACTACAGTGATTGTTCGACAAGTAAACCCGTCGGTGGTATAGCATTCCTGTCGCACTCATCTATCAAAAATGATTTTGTCCGACGGGATGTCCCGTCGGAGGTATAGCACCACTGTGGAAAGTGTTTCCATATATGTCAAAAAAGTGACGAATATGCACATTAAAGCTAACAAATCTCAAGAGACCAACTATGATGGTCTTTTTCTTCGGTCCATATTATTTTCAGTAATATGGATCGAAGAAAGAGACTAACTATGATGGTCTCTTGAGCTCTGTTATCTTTACTCCTAGCCCATTATTTAGGTCCTAGGCCACCCACTATAGATGGTGCTTCAAATGAAGAAAATATGAATATTAAATGTCAATTGTAATTGTAATTTTGATTTTTTAATAACATTTTGAGACATCACTTCTAACAATGTTGTAGAGATCTTTGCGTTAGAAATCGGTCTCAAATGGTGTCCATCAAATAGAATAAGCAGCCTTATCATTGAGGGAGACTCATAGGTCATCATTAATGGAATTATGAAAATCGTGTAGACTTGCAGATTGGATTCTAAAAATCTTGAATCACTTGAAAACATTGGGGGAATATCATCTCCAACATGTTTTTTGAGAAGGTAACAGGGCGGCGGACCTCTTGGATTGACAACAATGAGCATATGGGATTTGAGTACGGTGATCAGATGTTGATGAAACAGCAGGAGATAATTGTAGAAGACATAGGGACGATCATGAGGAAAGGCATAGGTTGATGCCAGAGAATGATTATTCTGATCAATGGAAGTGGAATATCCCGTGAGATATTTATCATACACTTCCAAGCACAGATTTGAGGTAAATTTCTTCTCAGGGACTACCGCAGTGATTCGATAGATTTGAAGGCCACCATCACTCAAAATAAAATTAGTTGTATCATATATCGTACTGAAGGAGATCAATCAAAAATGCTGATGTCAAAGAGAAGGGATGTTTAGTCAGCACACATGAGAGATATCTGAATTAACCCGTGAACAAGTACCTTGTAGAAGTTAGTTCAACCTTATCGCAAAATCTCATCGAAGAACTTGCAGTGTGGTCTATTTATATTCCCCTATTTTTGTGTTTCTTCATAAGACTATGGCGAATCATTTGGGTATAAGTTGTCATTGTAGCAAGGTGGAATCGCCGCAAGAGACCCCAGAGGAGAAAATACAGAGAGTTTTTAGCCAGGCGAATGAAAAGGAGCAACTGACAATGGTGGTGATGCTGGGAGGAGACTTTTGGTCCAGAAATCATGTTCATGATGGTGTGTTGGTGGTAGAGTTATTCCAACTTGTCATTCAAATTTTCAGGCATCCTCTGCATGCACTCTGTCTGGCCCGTAGGCTTGTAGCGGAAGACATATATAAAGAGATTAGGATAGCAATGGATAGCCTCGGCACCCAGTTAACAAGTAATGCTTTGCTAGGTTATTTTACAATAGAGGCAGAAGGAAAGAAGCCTTTGATGAAAAAGGCGTGGATAGCCTTCAAAGCAGGTGTTAAGGAGTATGATACGGAGAATTTTGGAGCCTTTCTTCAAGAAAATGAGAATCTCTTTCCAGAAGAGATAGGAGCTAGGCTAGTAGAGCTTGGTCAAAGAATAATGTATTTATTCCATTGATCACAGTTCCTATTCTACTAATTTAAACTATGTTTTTTGAACTCTTATTTCGGCTAGGGATTTTACTCATTTAGCTAGACATTGCAAATGTTAATGTAACACCCCAAAATTGGCACCTAACAATCTAATCAATTTTGGTGCATTTTATCATCTTCGAAGTCCTATTGTATTAGGCAAATTCTTCTCCTAATTGACTTTAATTGACTGAGTTTCAAATGCAGAAAACCCAAATTTGCATAAATCTGACATTACATTTAAATTCCTAAATCTCAAA